>JAOTNS010002557.1:0-15570 GCA_028476615.1 Culter alburnus
AAAGGGATAAGGGGGAAGAAAAGGAAGGTAGAAAGCAGGAAAAGAGAAAAAAAAAAGGAGGGAAGGGGATTGAGAAGGTGGGGAAAGGAGGGGGGGTATAAAGAAAAGGAGGGGGGGGGAAATATGGGGGGGGAAGGGAATAAAGTGAATAGGGAGATAATGAGAGATAAATTCGGGAGAGAAGAGGGAATACATAGAAGACTAGAGGAGGTCGTGGGAGGATTATTATGAGCAAGAGAATAGAGAGGAATAAGTGTAAAAATGCTACAGGGGTTGGAATGTGAGGGAAGGTTAATAGATGAAGGGGAAAAAGAAGGAAAATGGGCGTGAAGAATAAAGGAAAGGAGAAAGAAAAGAAGTGAGAAAAATGGGGAGGGGAAAAGAAACGAAAAGGAGAGGCAGGAATTAAACATGAACAAGGATTTAGAAAGGACTGAAGAGGACGACGAATTATAAGAAAGGGCGAAGGGGCAATGGAAAGTACGAGAGAAGCAGGAAAATGGAGATAGAAAGAATAGATATAAAAGGGGAAAAAAAGATCGGAGAGAGCTTCGGCAAGAAGTTAGACGCAGCTGACCGAGGGAAAGGGCTTCCCACCCAAGATCTAGGTGGCGTGTGAGGAAAGGAGGGAAGGGAATTGGTCGTCTAGGGGATGAAAGATGGGTTTGCGGGGTGGGGGGGGGGGTGGGGGGGTGTGTGGGTGTGGGGGGGGGGGTGGATCGGAGTCCGAAGTGGTAAGGACGGGATGGAAGGAAAGCAGTTTTAGAAAAAACAAAAGAATAGTAAGATATGACCATAGAAGAGTAAGCGACAGACTGCTCGGAGGTAGTTCGGTCTTGGCCACTATGAGGAGAGAATTTCGAGCGATGGAAAAAAAGCTGAATAAGTATGGGATAGGACCAGAAGGTGCATAGTAATAAAAATCTGGTAATAGAGAGTAAGAGGGAAAGATGAAAGGAACGACAGCAAGGTTGTCTTCGGTACGGATTGTTGTGATTATGATATTATTAAGACGAGCAAAGATAAGATATCTGCAAATGAGTAAAGACAGCAACCAAGTAAAATGAAGGATGGACACTGAGAGGAAACAAGAGAATTAGAAGGGAAAGGGAGATACAGAGACTGGAGAGGGCGTGATTCAGTGAGGGAGGTAATTAGAGGGGTAGATAGATATAATATAATTAGAATTGAGAATAAAGATGAGGCAGAAAGTAACACATAGTAAATCACAAAGAGCATATTTTTAAAGGCAAAGCTGGGAGGGAACAATGTGAGAAAGTGACTTGAGAGTAAAGGATAGATACACAAAAAAAAAGTCAGAAAAGCCTTGGGGTTGACAGGGGAAGTGAAGCCAATTGGCAAGGCTAAATTAACAGCTGGGATTAATTTGGTTTTCCTGGACCGTTTACAAATGCATCCTTACAGCAAGCATCACAGAAACCATCTGAAAAACCTGAATATACATTCACAGCGGTTTAATTTATAATTAAGATTATAATTTACAAAATCTCTAAAATTGAGGGTTGAATTAAAAAAAAATAATGAAATAAGTAACTCAAAATAAATAAAAATAAGTAATTGACAATCAACTTCCTGCTAATTGTCATCCAAAACAGCTCAATCTTCCTATCACTAGGCCGGATGGTCTTCGGTCTGAAAGTAATTGCACTGGGTTATTGGTATACAATGTAGATTTTCAAAGAATTGTGTCGCCGTGCTTATTTTAGCTCTTGAACTCTATTCCCAGAGCTGTTATCTTGTTATTCAAAAGTCCAATGTGTGTTTTTAAGATCTCATGGCTGATTCTAGCACCTGAGGAAACGGACTGAGGATCAGAGAGCGGTAGTACCAGAGCAGTGTAAACCAAAACCTATTATGCAGCTGACCAGAGGCCTCTCAGAGGTCCTAAGGACAGGCCGTGCTAGAGATCTTGAGCATTGGCTCACTAATAATGTTGAGCTTCAGGAGAAACTGGTAAGTGCAAGACACATTTTGAACAGAATCACATTACAGCTGACCTCAGGGTCTTCACATATTACTTTAACAAACATTCATCAAGTACATAAACACACAAACTATGAAGGAACAGTAAGCTTTTTGGATGTTGTATAGGCACAAGAGTTTAGAAATAATAGTGCTGCAACCAGGGATGCAAATTTTGATTGTTCTGGCATAACTACTGGCAGTGATGGAAAGAGCACTGAAAATCCCCTACTATAACCTGCACAAAATTCCCTTTATAAATTTCATTTAGCGAAAGAAAAACAAGTCCCGTCTTTCACCCCGAAAGAATATTAATTAAATAACAAGCTTGTTGTGTAATAATGTGTGTGACAGACATTCATTTGTTTGTAAATGAATTCTCAGAATTCTGAGTTTCATCTCAACTCCCTATTTCAGTAGTCAGGACAAAAGTCAGAGTCTCACTTGCAAAATTCTTCCAGTTCACTCCTAAACATTGCTTATAGGATTAACATTTGCTCACAGTTTCTGAAGCACGAAAATCAGAAAATAAATTCAGCAAATCAATAAACATGATGCAAATGGAATAGAAGTTTTTAAAAGACAGACATTGAAAACTTTTCTTAAGCCTGCACTCTTATGTCTGATTACATCCACATGTGTCAACAAGGGAACTCTGCCTGTTAAGCCTGGTTATTTAGTCATTCATGCAAAGTTTTGTAAAATGCTGAGGAGCAAGGAGCATTCTCCTGGTTTCCTGTACCTTGGTTTTCGATTCCCTGTTGTTGGTTGGGTTTCTGTGTTGTCTCTGCCTGGACTGTAGTGTTTGCACTGGTTAATGTGCTCTTGACGTTCATCTGTTTGGATTACGTTTTGGATTAACCTTTAATACATTTCTGCATTAGGACCTCAACCTGTGCATTTCAGAGCAGTTCACACAAGTGGAATGTTTGATAAATAATGTTAAATGGAAGTGTTGTAGAAATTCATTAAATGTAGTAAGATGAAGATGCTAATCCATCTGAGAATATAGAGGATAGATGTTCATTTATTTGAAACACAGGAAGTGATCAATCAGTAATGGAGAATTAATTAAAACTATGTATTCTAAGATATATAATCTGATACTGCCTTTTTTATATAAAATTTAGTGAATATTTTTGTTAAGCCCAATCATCTTATAATGTTTCTATAAATGGGCAGTTCCCTGATAGTTGTATAAATGCATTGATAAAGCCTATTTAAATTCAGATAATACGATTAATTATAGACAAATTAGTATTTTTCCAGATTCCAGAACAAGAAACATGTGAAAAGTGTTCGCTTGGTGGCCGATGCCTCTTGTTTAAACTTAAACACTAAAATATTTCGATAAATTACTAAATTTTTAGATAAACAATTCCCTGTAACAGAATCTTGAACATTAGAATTAAAGAAGAGGTTATGTTCGATAACCTCTTCTTTAATTCTAATGTTCAAAGATTCTGTTACAGGGAATTTGTTTATCTAAAAAAAGTTTCATAGGAAAAATACCTAGGTTTGATTTTAGATTTCATTAAGTCATTGTAATCTTTTGAGGTTTTTGTACAGTTTTGTACAATAATCCTTCTGATGTATTGGTAACACTGAGTAATTACTAGTGGGTTATGTTGATCTTCACTTTAGAAAACTGATCCAAATAATCAGTAGTTTCTTTGGAATGATGTAGTAACTCTTGAGTTATTACTATCCAATACTTTACAAAAACCTCAAAAGTTTACAATGACTCCAGTAGTTACTAGAGAGTTATCATGTTTCTCACTTTAGAATACTGATCCTGATTAGCTAATAGTGAACGACCACATTCAATTGAGATTTATTACTTACTAATTCATTAATCAGTTTCTTGTTAGTTAATAGTAGTTACTAGAGTGTTAACAATTATTGCATTATTCATTTGTTCCTGTGTAGTTATTCATTAATGATGGATCAGTATTCTAAAGTGTTACCAAATACATAAACGATTAATGCAAATCTAAATCAAGTCACCTTTATTTATATAGCGCTTTTTACAATGCAGATTGTGTCAAAGCACACACTGAATCTAGATACCATTTTCAGAAATGAACATCTTTGATAAATTCTACTCTGTACCTCACACAAAATGATTGTATACTACCAGAAAGCATGTCAGTGTCAGAGGGCAGGGACTCAGGCACCTCCCCTCCAACCTCTGATCAAGGGAAAGAAAAAAAGAAAATTTCTCAGAATACACTTTTTCATGAGACATTAGGAATACAAATATTACTACAGATCTCTGATCAGCTTCAGACTCATCTCTTTCCATACCAGAACAGAACTTTCAGGTAAGATGTGATTTTAAAACAATATGAACAGGTAGTAAGGAAAGCTTTTTTATAGGACCTTTTAAAACTGTGTTTACAAAGTGTTTTACAGAAGAGAAATACTCAAACCATTCACATATAGAAATAAGATAAACAAAAATAAAATCACATAATATAAAATAATAAAATAGAACAATAAAAATAAACCATGATAAAGCCGTAGTGAACAAATGTGTTCTGAGATGCTTTTTAAAAGTGCACAGAGAGTCGATGGCTCATAGGTTGTCTGGAAGACAGTTTCATAGTTTAGGACAGAAATAACTAAAGACTGACTCACCAGTTTAGCAGTGTTTTTGGCACAACCAGCAAATGACTATTTGATGTTCGAGCGATCTTGCTGGAGTATATTTATTCAACAAATTAGAAAGGTTTAATGGGGCCGTTCCATGAAGACGTTTAAAAACTAATAAGAGGATCTTGAATTCAATTCTGAAAGATACAGGCAGCCAGTGAAGATATCCTAGTGTTGGAGTAATGTGAATTATAGTTTTAGAGCAGTTAGTATTCGTGCAGCTGCATTCTGAACTCTTTGTAAGTGTTTAATACAGCTCTTTGGTAACCCAGCAAAAACAATATTGCAATAGTCAAGTCTAGACGTAACAAATGCATGAACAAGTTTCCCATTTTCAGAAGGCAAGAGAATATACTTTGGAGATGTTTCTAAGGTTTTTTTTTTTTTTTTTAGTAACAATGTGATTTTTAAAACTGAGGTCACTGTCAAATATGATTCCTAATTGGCCTGATTACTGGCTTTTAGTGACAGAAAGTCAAGATGTGGAGCAAAAGATGTTCTCTGCGTGTCATTACCAAGTACCTCTGTATTATCTTTGTTTAGCTGTAGAAAGTTCTGAGACATGCACAGATTTATGCTCTCTATGCAGTCCAGTAGGGTGGAAAATTAATTGTAGACATCTGGTGCAAGAGAGATAGATGTGCATGTCATCTGCATAATACAACCGTTAAATTAAATACAACCGTTAACAGAAGCATGAACCCAAAATGAGCCTTGAGGAACACCACAAGAATGATGTAACGTCTGGAGGTGTAGGTACCCAACTGTCGTAGAGTAGGTCGTTAGGGACCAAGTGAAATAATAGGAAGGCATAGGTGTAAACCAGGATAATCCAAAGAGTGTATTTATTAATCCAGACTGCAAGAATTTACTATTTACAGTATGTTTACGTTACAGAAAAAAACAATAAATGGAAAAATTTATTTTACAAACGCTTCACCCAGCGTACACTTGTCCTACTTTACAAGAACAAAGTAAAGTTGCTTAAACAGCACAAACAAAATTCATCTTAACTCACTGACCCTCCTCGCTCCCCAGTTGAGAAGGTCTGGCTTTAATACTCTAAATTCCCACCAGGGGTGCGTTTCCCAAAGCAACTATGGTCGCAAGTTCTGTCGTTACCAATAGAGTTCAATGGGACTTACGACTATGGTTCACCAACGATTCTTTCGGGAAACGTACCCCTGAATAGGAATTGAAATAAACTCGCATGACGACAAGGACGACAACATTGTTTTCATGTTTAAAGAAGAACGGGTTCTGTTTGTAACAAAAATAAATAAATACAGAATATGCAATTAATTAACACGATCATTTGGAATTTTTTCTTACACAACACATTTGTAAAAGAGAAATAACACCAAAAAAAAAAGAGAGAGAGTGAGTGAGAGGGAAAAAAAAAAAAAATTGGTCCATTCCAGACATTTAAATGCGTGACCTTGGAAGCGCCCCTTGGAAAACCCCATGATCCAACCCGGAAGTGAACGCCAGCACCAACATCATGGCAGACGATGGAGGCGATCGTCTTTGTTCCTCAAACTTACAAATAAACGGTATAGTAAAACGGGTTCCCCCTCGGTAGAAATTGCTTTCCGGGAGAAATGTGAAAGCGGGGCGATGCGACAGCAAAGGGGCAGGGGCTCAAGATACATAAATACATATAAATTCTGTCAAAACGAGCAGCAGTAACTCTATTATTATTCACTTTGACCCATGTATATTGCCTTTTGTCAGGGTGTTTAAAGGGGTCTGTTTTATGTTTCCTGGGGTGCACTTATCATGTTAGTATGATTTTTACATCAAAAATTGTTACAATTTAGAAATAAAAGGCATTTTTCCTATCCTGATTTTAGCCCGCTCTGTTTGAAGGGGCGTGTCTGCTGTGAGACTTCAGTGTAAACGCCCACCGCTGTGATTGGCTGACATCTTTGCATATGAAATAGCTTGTATTACACATGGAACTCTCTCTTAAACTTTTTTCATGTTTTTCAAAATTTTTTTTTTTTTTTAAAAACATTATTTAACACACCAAAAACATTCATCTTTCAAACCCTACAGTCGGTGCATACATATTGATGAAATTATAATTTTCTTAGTGAATGTCAGCTTTAATGACAAGAAGACGACCATTTATTGGTTCTTCTGTACTCTAAACAGTGACTCTTAAATCAGGTGAAAAGAAAACTGCCACTCCTGTATTCAAATTTGTTTTATGGCTCAAAGGTTTAGTTCACCCAGAAATGAGATTTCTGTCATTAATTACTCACCTTCATGTCGTTCCACACCCGTAAGACCTTCATTCATCTTCAGAACACAATTTAAGATATTTTTGATGAAATCAGAGTAGTTTCTGAACCAGCCATAGACAGCAAAGTAACTGCGACTTTCAAGGCCCAGAAAGGTACTTAAAACCTTCTTAAATAGTCCATGTGACTACAGTGGTGCAACCTTAATGTTATGAAGCAACAGGAATAATTTTTGTGCACAAATAGAAAAATAATAATAAAAAATAAAGATTTTACTCAACAATCTCTTCTCTTCTACGTCAGAATGCCGGCTCACTTTTGGGCAGCTCCTGCATCAGCACCACACACATGCATTGTCGTGCTCACTTGCAAACTTCTCAATATCTGGAAAAAAGTCTTTGCTTCCAAAAGTCATCCAGAAAAGCATTAATCTCTTCCAAAGTTTGATTTCTTCCTTCCTCACCACTACACAGAGAATCTCCCTGTGAACATAAATCAATGTCATGAATAGATGCAGCCTCATCTGACAATGTTTCATCCATGAGGGATGAGGGAAAAAGGGAGAAGGGGTTAAGTAGGATCCCAGGTCTGAAGTTGGTCGAGCAGAATCTCATCATCAATAGTGTCAAAAGCTTCACTCAGATCCACAAGTTTCCTGAGTCCCGAATAACTTCCAGATTGTTTAAACCCCTAATCTGTGCTGTTTCTGTGCTGTGGTTTGCCTGGACGTCAGAATGAAATGTCACATTAAGTGTATTGGCGCTGAAACAGCTTTTTTATTTTACCAAGACATGGTAGATTTGAGATTGGTCTGTAGTTACTGAGCACAGAAGAATCAAGATTACTTTTCTTCAGCAGGGGCCTAACAATTGAAGTTTTAAAAAATTGTGGAAAACCTGATATTCAGGATGTCCGGTAATAAGCAGATCATAACCATTTTGAGAAATTTAGTAGGTAATGGGTCTAAGGAGCAGCTAGAGGAATTCATATGTGATTTGACCTGTGTAGGTGTATTGGGCCTGACAGCTGAGAAGGAGGACAGATTACATTGCAAAGGACCAGCTGGGGAGTTGGAGACCTTACAAAGGGCAAGTGCTAGCAATGTTTTGTCACTCTAAGCCATCCTAGGTGTGTTACTTTCTTCTTCCCAGATGAATACAATCAGAGATATATTAAATAATGTCCTGGCTTTCCCAGTGCTTTACAATGGCAGTGAATATAGGAATAGATTTTGAAGCCCAAAAAGTGCATCCATGATATAAGATCTTCACACGGCTCCAGGTGGATATCTTAAAAAAGGCCTTCTAACGTGAAGTGATGCATGGTGTGTGACTGTTCAGCTCTCTCTGTTTAGATCAGTGTGCTCAATAATGTGCCGTCATTATGTATATTTGGATTGTGTTGTGTTGTAAATAAAAAACAAACAATCAAAAAGCCATTCTTTTAATCTCCTAACATTGTTTCCTCTAGAGCCTTTCACCCGATAGGGCCATTAGGGGAGGATCTTAGTCTTCCCAGTTGTGAAAAACATCAATATTCATAATCATTCACGTCCTCCCCCCATACACCTTCCTGACACAAAACATGTCTTACAAATCTAAAATCAAAATATTGTTTTATGTGAATGAGCGAGCAAGGAATTCTAGAAAGCAGGTTATGTGACATACCTGGATATGTTTAAGAGTAAGCGGATAACCTCAACCTTTATTTCCAAAAATGAATGTAACTTTCAGGGTATGATAGTAGCCATAGTAACTCACTCTCTGAACAGGGTTAGTTTGCTTAAGAGGTATTAGATGCATGTTATATAATTAATACAATTATAATGTAACTAAATTTGTTATAACGTTAAAGTTTTATATATATATATATATATATATATATATATATATATATATATAGTATAATATAGAATTTTATATATAATATATGTAAATATTTAATTGTCATCTCACACATGGATCTGTTTTTTTTTCCTTTTATAACAAGACATTTCTATGATATAATTTCTATAATAAATTAAATATGTGATATCTTATTAAATAATTAGCATCAAACAAACAATGTAATTCTTATTCTTAGTGAATAGATATTACTTATTAAATAAAAAGATTGAAAAAAATGATTGCACAACCACCAGATAGGTGATGATGTGCACTAAGTAGGTTATGTAAATCGCCATTAAACAAAAGAAGAAGGAAGTAGTATGGCACCGTTTTTAGCGTCTGTTTTATGGTGAATCATCAATTCGTCGCTCTATTGAAAATGTCTTGTGGGTTAACCGGGAACATACTCTGGGTTGGCTGAACTTACTCCCGGACGCGTTTTTGGAACCAGCATACCTCGAAGTAAGCAAGGTTTGGGTTAAAGTACACATGAAATCAAAATTGACCTTATTTATTTTGTTAGCTCAAATTGCTAGTTTTGTGGAGAACAATTCATCCGTGCAAGTCAGTCCACACAAAAACATTGTTTAGCTTCGTAATATTTAATCAAAATCTGAAAATGCTCCTCCCCTCTGCAACAGTGCCCCTTCACTAATGACATCAGTTTGACGGCATGGGTTGAAATCGCATAAACCACTCCTCTGAAACCGTTAGTCTGCTGTGAGCGAGAGATGGAGAGGAGGAGCGCTAAAGTAAAACTCTGTCCTCTATTCAATATTCCGTTTCACTTGGAAATACGTCACTACACTGGAGAAAAGTCGTTTGCAACTTCCGGTTCACAAGGACTTTAATAAACCGAGAGTTCAGGGTATATGTGACGGTAAGTTAACCTTGTTTTCTGGACAAGCCCTGGATGATTTTCACATTTTTTTGAAATAAAAAGTCTAGGCTATTTGATCCAGTCATTTTCAAAAGTCTTAAGAACAAATATACAGTATGGGTTTTATGGCCTTTTTTCATTGACTTTTTATTGCACACTATAAACACAATCAAAGCTTCAAAAAACCACAAAAAACGGGACCTTTAATCCTGTAGTAAAATGTTGTTAATTAACATTACTAAGTAGTTATATGTACACCTACACTGTGACAAGGACACTATAAAATAAAATGTAAGTAGCTGGACATTTCAGATGATTGTGTGTAATTTTGTTTTTATAGGTGGACTGAAGAAGAATGCAATGACCAAGACTGTGAACCAGAAAGACATAGAAAAGACACTCTCAAAATGGTTCACAGGGGCGGAAAGAGAGCAATCAGGTCACAGCAGTCTTCAGGACTGTGATCAGTTTTGTGTGTGTCCATCCATACAAATTGTTGAGACCCAGTATTTTAATACCATATTGTAAGTTAAACAGTGTTTTATGTTGTCGTTGAGGTCATTTAAGTGTTTAAAAGGGAATGTTCACCCAAAATATAAAAATCTTTTCTCTCTCTTCTATGATTTAAACCAGTGGTGTCAAACTCTGATCCTGGAGGGCCATAGCCCTGCAGAACTTGGCTCCAACCCTAATTAAAGTACCTGGTCCAGCTAATCAAACCCTTCAGGATTATTTGAAAACTAGATGTAATGTGTGTTGCAACAGGTTTGGAACTAAATATGCAGGGCTGTGGCCCTCCAGGGGTTTGACACCCCTGCTTTAAACCCATAAGACTTTCATTCATCTCAACACAAGTGATGTTATTAATGAAATTAAGACATTTCTGTCTCTCCATATAAAGTCTATTCATGAATTTTCAGAAAAAGCTCTCTTTTTTAAATATTATTACTGTTTGGAAGCATCAGATGTTTTGGTGAACAGACCAGGTTTTTGTTCCCAGTGTTTTTATTATTTTTTTGGTAACACTTTACAATAACAGTACATGAATACCATGAACTAATACCTAAATTAATAGTTACTTCAACATGAACTCATGATTAGTTAAGATATGAACTAATGAAGAATGATCCTTAAACGACAGGAGTCATAAGGATTCATGCATGAAAACAGCCTTAACTACGCGTTAATACATGTTTGATAATTAATGCATTAATTAACATTTAGGGGTAAACTAAATAAATCAGCCTCCATAAGAGTAAACAAGAAGTACTCTGAATTTGAATTAAACGTGATTTAATACTGTCATAATTTACACTGTAATATCATAATCTGCCACCTGCAGCTTTGTGACAAATAATTGCAACGGCACATGATTATTTAGCCATTAATTACATAGATCTGTCTAATCAAATGTGGAAAATAGACTAACTACCACTAATAAATTTAATTTGATCTAAACTGTTTTCTGATTTTTATAGTTCATTTACATTTAGTCATAGCTAAATAGTCATAGGCCTAGTTATTCCCGGAACTAAAGTATGTAAGGTTGTTTCTGGTGGGACACTCATTAGTGGCGCACACTAGGTGTTCTCTTGGCGCGTTTGTTGTGTTGCTGGCATTTTAAACTAATAAATATTGACTGCTTTGGTAAGCCGAATTAATAATTAAAGACATATTTACATGTATGTTTTATTGGGGTTTTCAGGAGGTTATGTGCAGTTATTAACTGTATTTGTATTTTTGTCGTTTAAATGTATATGCTTTGATTAGCATTAGCTTGTGGACGCGCGCTATTTTACATGTAAATGTGCCTTATGTGTGTCTTTACAGGTATGTTTATGGCTTGCTTTCAAGTCCATATATGTTTAATTATATAAATAAAAATAAAATACAAATACTTTTTATTTTAGTTTTTTTGTACCGGGGTGTAAAGGAATAAGGATGGCACTCTATAGTGTTTATTCATTTATTAGTTAATGATGTGTGATATGTGCATCATGTCATGACTTTACTTGAGGGGGCACAATCATAATTAACTCATTATTAACTAAGCATATACTAACATCAACTAATGGTTTGTTAACACTCTGAGGTCTGACGGTATCGCCGGCGATACCACCGTGGTTTTTTTTTATCAGTGTGAAAGAGACTCAAATACTCCGTCAATGTTGCACATACAATTAAGAGTTATACACCATTTTAATGTGGAATATCTTCTTTCATTTGTGTACACTCAGAGTAAAAACAGAATGTTGTGCTTTTTGTAAAATAAAGAAAACTAACATGATGCGTGATTTCTCCTCTCCCTCTGAACGAACTCCAATCTGATAGTTCTCAGAAAATGAACTGTAACTTAGTGAATACTAATGACAAAAAAATTACACTTATGTCTAAAAAAACGTTAAGATGTCAGGTTTTAAATCATGTAAGTCAAATCGAAAACAAACCTTCTGTGTTTATGTAATCTGTATGAAAAGAGAGCCATGTCAGAAATCCGTGATTCAGCTCATTATCCGCTAATGCGGCCACGCCCACGGAGGGAGCGCTATTCAGACGCAAATTCTGAGGCAATGCATGCATTCATCGTCTCAATCGTGTATTTATTGTCTTGAAAAGTGTTTATTTGGATGTTAAAGCAATGGTTAGCGATCTCTAGAAGACATGCAGTTAGTTCCTGTTTTCTTTTCTTCTATAGATGAATTTTAGATGAGTTTTTGTTTCTTTAGCGCCCTCCGGCTGCAGTATGTATTGGAAACTCCATTCATGGAATAGCCTCTTCTTCTTTTAGATGAATTTGTGGACTAAAATGCACAGAGCGCCCTCCGACTTCAAGGATGAATTGAAAACACCAGCGCTCATAGTAATGACAATGAATATTAAATTAATATAACTCCTCTGTATAGAAAATTGACATAAGCATATGAGAATCCAATATTTCTCCAAATGTGCATGCTTTTAAACTATATTTTAAACTATATATTGCTTTTAAAGCCTATATTCAGACTCTTTGCATCACAGAAATACATTATTTTAAAGTATAATATAAAACCATTACTTTATATTGTAATAATATTTTTCTGTATGTTTCATATATCATAATGAGCTTGAGACATCACAGAAGGTTTTTTTCACAGCCTACCTGACTGAAAGGCCTCATTAATATGCAAGTCATTTCAGCTCATTACTATCCAATTCTTTTGTCTTCTCAGGTGAGAATGGCCCATTTTCAGTGGTGATTCACGCCTCCTCGCATACTGTGTTTCTTGGCAAAAAGTGTCTTACAAAAACTAAATCAATATATTGTTTTATATGAAGGAGTAAGCAGCATAATTTTTACATAATTTTGAAGCAAAAACTCTAGTTTACAACCTCCAATACCCTAAAGTCTGTGAACACAGATTTACTATACTTTTTTGGCCTTATTTCAGTGACTTAAGTTTTTTGTTTTTTCAACAACCACGCATAAATGTTCCTTCAAAACACAAACATGTACATACATGTTCCTCACATATTATTGTAGCCTAGTTTGTGCTGAATACAGTGTAATGACACTTTTTCCATTAATATGTTTATGAACAACTGAAAAAAGCACAAATGTCAGGGCATGTCAAAACTTCTCCAGGCCCCAAATCAGCCTCAGACTCCAGAGGGTTAATGTATACTTATATCATGACTTTACTTGAGGGGGCACAATCATAATTAATTCACTGTTAACTACTTACTAATTCAGCTCATGATTATCATTAACTTACTTTCAAATGCACATGTACTAACACAACTATATAAGTATTCAGCCCAGTTAAGTGATGTTGTGTGACTTTTCAAAAAGTCAGAGAATGGAGGTACAGTGATGATCACGGCCTGCGTCTGGATGGAGAGTGATCTTCTGAATCTGAATCCAGCAAACGCTCCCTGACCTCAGGAACTGTTGTAAGTCACAGTAGTTTAGTTTGATAGGAAAGAATATCACAAAACAGATTAAGACCTTTTAAGATAAATGTATTTAGTATTTTATATGTTTGATAAGGAGGGTCAGTGAAAAAATTACAAACTAATCCTGTGCCTTTCAGTAATGTTTATAATGAAGCTGCTGATGTCAGTAGTTTAAATTCTGACAATAATAAATTGTTTAAATTTATTTCAAAGTCCAAATATGTATTATTCCTTCTTATAGAGACTGTTTGATTTAGTTTACCCCTAAATGTTAATTAATGCATTAATTATCAAACATATATTAACGCATAGTTAAGGATTATGTTTTCATGCATGAATCCCTATGACTCCTGTCGTAGTTAAGGATCACTCTTCATTAGTTCATATCTTAACTAATCTTGAGTTCATGTTGAAGTAACTATTAACTCAGGTATTAGTTCATGGTTTCATGTACTGTTATTGTAAAGTGTTACCATTTTTTTATTAGTAATATTTTGAAATGTTACATAAGTTTGGTTATGTAAAACCAGCTGTTGGCATAGTATCACCCTGTTTTAAATGGTAATGTTGGTGTTTAACACTTTACAAAAAGTTTTATTGAAAATGTCTGAATTATAATAAAGTACTTGATATACTGAACTTTTAAAGGTCTGATTAATTTTTGTAAATTGCACCTTACATTTTTTGTGATTTTTTTTTTTTTTTTTTTTTTTGTAGATGAATGACCAGTGGAATAGTCAAGCAGATGTATGATTATGAATGTTGCCCAGTTGGGCCCCACTTAGGTTCTGTATGACATTTGTATGGGCTAATTCATACAGGGCCCACATGGAACCCGCGGACAAACCCATCTAGCCCCATGTTTACAGCCATATGGGGCTCACATTGGCCCCACAGTTGTTTTGTTGGCTGGGTCATATGTGGGACAAATATGGGTCTTATATGTGTTGCCCAGTTGGGCCCCACATTAGCCCCAGTCAGGCCCCAACTTTATTTTGTTGGATGGGTCATAAGTGGGACCAATATGGGTCTTGTATGCGTTGCCCATTTGGGCCCCACATTAACCCCCAGTCAGGCCCCATATGGGATTCATATGGGCTAATTCAGATGGGGCCCACATGGAACCCATGGACAAACCCATGTAGGCCCCATATTTACAGCCCATATGGGGCCATGATAGAATGTTGGCTGGGATATTCTTTATTGCAGGCTTAATCCACGCGCTGCCTCGGCAAACGCGAGATCTGAGCCTTGCGTTAGACTTTTATTCCCTCGAGAATAAAGCCAACAGGAGTGGAGCTAAAAACTCCCGCTAGTGCATTTCTTTCTTTACACTCTGGGACATTTTTATGAATGAACCCCGTCAGCTACTTTGTTTCTGAACTGACGTGAATGCTCCACTCCCTAAATTCAGAAAGATGTTTGATTTAATTTCTCAATTAAATAGAGAAAATAATCAGACAAGTATATCACGGTCTGAATATTTCAAATAAACAATAGTCATGGTTTTCAACACAACTGAATCGTTTTTGATGTTGGAATAATAAACGTGTGCTTTTGGAACACGATGTGTGTGTGACTGAGAGGTGGCGAGTCCTTAGATCGATATCACAGTATCCACGTCCTCAGAGCTGGGCATGTGAAATACCGGTGCCTCAACCCGGGGGAAGAAATAGCAGAGCGTTGCTTCCACCTGGGAGACGGCTCTAAACCTGGCAGGTAAGGGTAGAGAAAGGGCAGCGCTCGTCTCTAACCCCTCTGTCAGATCCATTTGTGAACCCCACGAATGGAGCCGCCGCTCTGCCTCAGCAGAAGCGGGACCCGATCCGCAGGGAACACTGGAACACAGTATTCTGAGAGCGAGTTTTTTTTTTTTTTTTTCAGTGCACACAGACAGCTCCCTCGAGAGCTGCCTGGGCATGCTCAACTCCCAATAAACTGCTGTTTCACCATAATACGTGTCTTTTTTATATAAATATATGGAGGG
>JAOTNS010002558.1:0-25009 GCA_028476615.1 Culter alburnus
TTCTGTTAGTCATACTCTGCATGCGTTCACCAATTTTCGTGAAGTTCTGAGTTTTCGTTTAGGTTTTATAGGCTTTTGGGTATATTTAGCCACGCCCACTTTCTAAATGACCCCGTTATAGCGACCCAAAGGATAAAGTTCAACTTTTTTTAATAATTATTGATCTAGAGAGTCCAGAGAATTGTCCTACACTGGTTTTATTCCGATTAGGCGAAAAACCTAGGACTAGTTGCAAAAGTAGGTTTTTAAATATTCATGAATAATTAATGAACGGTTTGATTGACAGAATTGGTTCTTGAGGCAAAATTGTTCAGCATGAGTAGATCTATCAAATGATATGCATATTGTGTGGATTTATGAAACCATGTGATTACAGAGTCGTAAAACTCGTTAGCGCCAACTAGTGGCCGATTTCTTTCAAAATTGGTACAGACGTCCATGAGCACGATTCGATCATGCACACCGAGTTTCGTTCCGATCGGGCTCCGTTAACCTTGTCTAATAGGTGCTCAAATTTCATTGGCCGATGGCGGCCATGTTTTTTGAGATACGCCAATGTTCTCATAGACAATCATGCCCCCTTGGACCAAGACACTACACGCCAAATTTTAAGTCAATCGGACTAACGGTTGCATAGTTACAGCTGTTTTCATGTTTTTTTCGCGTTATAGCGCCACCTAGTGGCCAATCGTCGCGATTTTTTTATCGTGACCAAAAATTTAGCCCGTATACAGGTGTACCAAGTTTGGTGCAAATATCTAATTTCGTTCTCGAGTTATAGCCATTTTAGTAAAAGTGGCTCCGCCCACATCGTACGTTTTGGCGCCCTTTAGTGACCGTGAATGAAAATTTCAACTTTTTTTTTAATAATTATTGATAATCACACTACAGAGAACATTTCTGCACTGGTTTGGTTCTGATCGGGCAAAAAACCTAGGACTAGTTCGCAAAAGTAGGTTTTGGACAAAATTCAAAATGGCGGGAAAACGGGACCTCGCAGCGCGAATCTTTTTTCTATGCTTTTAACCGCCTTGACCCAAGGATTCCAAATATGTAATTTTATTAATCTACGATAAACGGTTTAGGAGTTATGAGCCATTTCGCACATTTGATCGCTGTAGCGCCACCTATTGGCCGATTTGGGTCATACTTTGTCAACCTCTCCTCGATTTTTGTACTATCATTTGACAAAGTTTCAAGTCTCTAGCACTTACGGTTTAGGCTGCACAATCAGTTTTACGGCAGAATAATAATAATAATAATATAATAATAAAAAATCCTAACAATTACAATAGGGTTTCAGCACTTCGTGCTTGAACCCCTAATAATAATAAAAGCTGCAAGCAGCATTTACCGGGGTTCAAGCATTTAAGACCTTTAAGCAGATATGCATAAAAGATATTTTAAAGTTTGAAAGATATTTAAGTTTTATTTAGCAAGCATGTCACCACTTAAATCACAGATGAACAGCTATGATATATGCTAAACCAAACAGAGAAAGAAAAGGCTTAAACAATAATACGCATGCTTCTCATACACACACACACCACTTATTGGTTCACTTTCATTCTGTGTCAAAACAGTATCTGTTTTGTGTTTCAAGTATTTCCATGTTCACTACATTAATTAAACATGCTTACAAAACATTTTGTTGCAAATATGATATTTGAAATCAATAAGAGGTAAGAAATGCTTAGGTTTCCCTTTAAAAATCAGTATCCATTTTTCACTTTTTTGATCATTATTAAAAACAGAGTCCAGAGAATTGTACTGCATTTTATTCAGATTGAGCAAAAAACCTGATTAGTATGCAAAAGTAGGTTTTTAAAATATTCTTGAATGAACGATTTGATTGACATAATAAATGATGGGTAACAAAATGTTTACTCCAAGTCTCCTTAAAGTTTCACATAATGTGGCACAATTGTCATTAATACTTCAACCGAAATTAAGTGATGCATTTTGACAAAATGTGATTGTAATCATTAATAGTGATTTTATCAAGTCTAAATATGGATTATAGAACAATATGACAACTTTAACCAGCAGGTGGCAGCAAAGGACCAGTCATTAGCCTACTTTCATGGTCTGGTTTTGGTTTTGTACATTTTCCATGACTGCATTAAACATGTTTACACACACATTGTTGTAGATATTTGAAATACATGATAGGTAAGAAAATCTTAGTGCAAGTCTTGTCTTTTTCACACCAAAATAATGAATGAATGAATGATGAATGGGAATTTGGTTTGTCGCTTATATCTCAGGAACAGGACATCGAAAAATTCTGAAACTCAGCGGGTAGATAGAGCTCAACTGGCCCTGTGGAACGAGACCATCGCGGGGGCAGTGAGTGATGGGGGTCGGGAGTTACGCCTGGTCTAATGCGTATCTTTTTGTGCTTATATCTCAAGAACGCCCAGACCAAATCGCACCAATCTTGAATCGAATCTAGTTGGGGAAAGGGCCTTTCCAACGAGCCCTTCCCCAAGGTCCTAGGAGGTAGGGCTCGGGAGTTACGGCCGTTTAAATTCGGGGGTTCCGCGAACTCGCGATCCGCGGGGGGGGCGTTCCCGAGGCCCGCGATGGATGTGGCCGCTCAAGGGCCCGGAGGGGACCTTGCCTATCGAGTTTGAGCTCGCGGGGACTTTCGGTTCCTGAGTTAGAAGCAAAAATGTACCGGGATGTGACGTCATTGGCGGCCGCCATTTTAAATCGCGCCCTGGTTTTTGGCTAATATCTCGGCGAAAATTCAATGAAAATGCCTGAAATTCATAGTGTGGACAGACTCATCTAGACGGTTCGAATGAGCCAGGCTGGCTGGATTGGTTGAGATTTCGTTTATAAACATAGGAATATTGTCATTTTTCATCTTAACTGTTATAACTTCTATACCTGTTGCCCAATCTCCACAAAATTTGTCATGCTTATTTAGAACAATATTTGGCATATGCTCACTTATTTTCGTGAAGTTCCGAGTTTTCGTTTAGGATTTATAGGCTTTTGAGTACATTTTGCCACACCCATTTTCTAAATGACCCAGTTATAGCAACCCAAAGGACAAAGTTCAACTTTTTTTGATAATTATTGATCTAGAGAGTCCATAGAATTGTCCTACACTGGTTTGTTCCGATCGGGTGAAAAACCTAGGACTAGTTCGCAAAAGTAGGTTTTTCACATATTTGAATATTTAATGAACGATTTTGACAGCATTGGTTCTTGAGGCAAAGTTGTTCAGCATGAGGAGATCTATCAAATGATATGCATATTGTGTGTTTGTGAAACACCACGTGATTACAGAGGCGTAAAACTCGTTAGCGCCAACTTGTGGCCGATTTCTTTCAAAATTCTTACAGACCTTAGGACCATGAGTCGAACATGCCAGAGTTTCGTTCCGATCGGCTCCGTTAACCTTGTCTAATAGGTGCTCAAACTTCATTGGCCGATGGCGGCCATGTTTTTTGAGATACGCCAATGTCCTCATAGACCATCATGCCCCTTGGACCAAGACACTGCATGCCAAATTTCAAGTCAATCGGACTAACGGTTGCTAGTTACAGCGTTTTATGTTTTTTCAAGTTATAGCGCCACCTAGTGCCCAATCGCGCATTTTTTATCGTGACCAAAGAATGAGCCCATACACATGTGTACCGAGTTGGTGCAAATATCTCATTTCGTTCTCGAGTTATAGCCATTTTAGTAAAGTGGCTCCGCCCTTACGTACGTTTTGGCGCCCCTTCGTGACCGTGAATCAAAATTTCAACTTTTTTTGATAATTATTGATATTCAGACTCCAGAGAACATTTCTGCACTGGTTTGGTTCCTCGGGCGAAAAACCTAGGACTAGTTCGCAAAAGTAGGTTTGGACAAAATTCAAAATGGCGGGAAAACGGGACCTCGGAGAGCGAATCTGATCTTCTACGCTTCACCGCCTTGACGCGAGGATTCCAAATATGAATTTTTTTAATCTACGACAAACGGTTTAGGAGTTATGAGCCATTTTGCGCATTTGATCGCTGTAGCGCCACCTATTGGCCGATTTGGGTCATACTTTGTCAACCTCTCCTCGATTTTTGTACTATCATCTGACAAAGTTTCAAGTCTCTAGGCCTTACGGTTTGGGCTGCACGATGCGTTTTACGGCAGAAGAAAAAGAATAATAATAATAATTAAAGCTGCATGCAGCATTTTATCGGGGTTCAAGCATTTAAGGCAGTTTAAGGCAGGATTTGTCTTATTTAGCAAGCATGTACCACTGAAATCATATATGCTAAAACAAACACAGAAAGAAAAGGTTTAAACAGTAATACCTTATACATACGAAGCATGCTTTACACACATACACACACACACACATAAACAAAAAAATATAATTTTCAGGTCACAATGTAATTGTAATGTTGTCTTACTGCAAAGACATAAGTCACATGAACAAATGAAGTGGTAAACCTTGAAAAAAATGTGATTTGTAATGTTATTATAAGGATTTATATAGTTTAAAGTAGGGGTGCCCAATCCTGTTCCTGGAGATCTACCTTCCTACAATTCAGCTCTAGCCCAGCTCAACACACCTGTCTGTAATTATGAAGTGCTCCTGAAGATCTTAATTAACTGATTCAGGTGTGTTTTATCAGGGTTGGAGCTAAAATGTGCAGGTAGGTAGATGTCCAGGAACAGGATTGGGCACCCTGGTTTAAAGGGATTTTAAATGACAAAACATTGAATTCTTGAAACCTTGAATTATATTAGTGGCCTTCTGCTGCCATCTGGTGGCACAAAATGACAGTGTCAGGCAATTCATTATAGAAATATATAGTTTTAAAGGTTTTTTGACAGTTATAGCGCCACCTATTGCCCGATCTCCACCATTTTTGGGGGATGTCCTTGGAGTGTATCCATACATATGTGTGCCAAATTTGGTGAAAATATCTCATTTCGTTTGACGTTATAGACACTTATATATATGAGCGCATAAAAATTGACCCATGAAAGACTTTGATTGGATTTTTTTGCCACTTCCTATCAAAATTTTGACATTTGGGCTTTAACGTATAGTAAACCAACTTAGGTTCCGTGTTTTCTACGGTGGTTTCGTGACGATCGGACAAACGGTTTCGAAGATATTCGCAAACGTTTTTTAAGCGCTAAATCACAACGTGGCACAAACCGTTTTCCGAAACCTGGCAAGTCTGATATCGTTGAACTCGGCAAGGATTCAGGAGTCTAAAGATATATCTCCCGTTGAAATAAGTCGATCACATCCAGAGTTATATACAATTTCATCCAAAAGCATTAAAAAACACAAGTTTTTTAAAGTTTTCTAACAGTTATAGCGCCACCTATGGTCCGATCTCCATAAAAATTGGTGTGCTTCTGTATAGTCATACTCTGCATGCGTTCACCAATTTTCGTGAAGTTCTGAGTTTTCGTTTAGGTTTTATAGGCTTTTGGGTATATTTAGCCACGCCCACTTTCTAAATGACCCCGTTATAGCGACCCAAAGGATAAAGTTCAACTTTTTTTAATATTATTGATCTAGAGAGTCCAGAGAATTGTCCTACACTGGTTTTATTCCGATTAGGCGAAAAACCTAGGACTAGTTTGCAAAAGTAGGTTTTTATATTCAAATAATTAATGAACGGTTTGATTGACAGAATTGGTTCTTGAGGCAAAATTGTCAGCATGAGTAGATCTATCAAATGATATGCATATTGTGTGGTTTATGAAACACCATGTGATTACAGAGTCGTAAAACTCGTTAGCGCCAACTAGTGGCCGATTTCTTTCAAAATTGGTACAGACGTCCATGAGCACGATTCGATCATGCACACCGAGTTTCGTTCCGATCGGGCTCCGTTAACCTTGTCTAATAGGTGCTCAAATTTCATTGGCCGATGGCGGCCATGTTTTTTGAGATACGCCAATGTTCTCATAGACAATCATGCCCCCTGGACCAAGACACTACACGCCAAATTTTAAGTCAATCGGACTAACGGTTGCATAGTTACAGCTGTTTTCATGTTTTTTTCGCGTTATAGCGCCACCTAGTGGCCAATCGTCGCGATTTTTTTATCGTGACCAAAAATTTAGCCCGTATACAGGTGTACCAAGTTTGGTGCAAATATCTAATTTCGTTCTCGAGTTATAGCCATTTTAGTAAAAGTGGCTCCGCCCACATCGTACGTTTTGGCGCCCTTTAGTGACCGTGAATGAAAATTTCAACTTTTTTTTAATAATTATTGATAATCACACTACAGAGAACATTTCTGCACTGGTTTGGTTCTGATCGGGCAAAAAACCTAGGACTAGTTCGCAAAAGTAGGTTTTGGACAAAATTCAAAATGGCGGGAAAACGGGACCTCGCAGCGCGAATCTTTTTTTCTATGCTTTTAACCGCCTTGACCCAAGGATTCCAAATATAATTTTATTAATCTACGATAAACGGTTTAGGAGTTATGAGCCATTTCGCACATTTGATCGCTGTAGCGCCACCTATTGGCCGATTTGGGTCATACTTTGTCAACCTCTCCTCGATTTTTGTACTATCATTTGACAAAGTTTCAAGTCTCTAGCACTTACGGTTTAGGCTGCACAATCAGTTTTACGGCAGAATAATAATAATAATAATAATAATAATAATAATAATAATAAAAAAATCCTAACAATACAATAGGTTTCAGCACTTCGTGCTGAACCCCTAATAATAAAAAAGGGTTTCAGCAAACCCCTATTTTAAAGCAACTTTAAGCAGATATGCATAAAAAGATACTTTAAAGTTTAAAAGATATTTAAGTTTTATTTACCAAGCATGTAAACACCTAAATCATAGAAGGAATTGACCATTTTCAGCCAAAACAGGCAATTTACCATTGAAAATATATGGATTTTAAAGCTTTTACAGTTATAGCGCCACCTATTGGTCGATCTCCATAAAAATTGGCATGCTTCTTTAGAGGCATATGCTGCGTGTGCTCACTTAATTTCGTGAAGTTCTGAGTTTTAATTTAGGAATTATAAGCTCTTGAGTACATTTTGCCACGCAAAATGTTTTGTTGTAGATATTTGAAATTACATGATAGGTAAGAAAATCTTAGTGCAAGTCTTGTCTTTTTCACACCAAAATAATGAATGAATGAATGATGAATAGGAATTTGGTTTATCGCTTATATCTCAGGAACAGGACATCGAAAAATTCTGAAACTCAGAGGGTAGATAGAGCTCAACGGGCCCTGTGGAACAATCCTGTTCCTGCAGATCTACCTTCCTACAGAGTTCAGCTTTAGCCCAGCTCAACACAACACACCTGTCTGTAATTATGAAGTGCTCCTGAAGATCTTAATTAACTGATTCAGGTGTGTTTTATCAGGGTTGGAGCTAAATGTGCAGGTAGGTAGATATCCAGGAACAGGATTGGGCACCCCTGGTTTAAAGGGATTTTAAATGACAAAACATTGAATTCTTGAAACCTTGAATTATATTAGTGGCCTTCTGCTGCCATCTGGTGGCACAAAATGACAGTGTCAGGCAATTCATTATAGAAATATATAGTTTTAAAGGTTTTTTGACAGTTATAGCGCCACCTATTGCCCGATCTCCACCATTTTTGGGGGATGTCCTCGGAGTGTATCCATACATATGTGTGCCAAATTTGGTGAAAAAATCTCATTTCGTTTTGACGTTATAGACACTTATATGTCACAGACACGCCAGGCTCCACCTCACCACAGTACCCACGCACCCAATCACCAGCATACTAATCACCGCCACCTGCATCTCATTCACTCTGCAATCACCAGCACTTCAAAACCACCACACTCACACACACTCACTGTCCGGTCTCGTTTGCAATACCTTGTGTTAATGCTTACCTTAAGGACTCCCCTTCATCTGACTTACCTGCTCCAGCGATCTCCTTCATCCCCTTCGTCTCCTGGTCCCTTCATGTGCTTACCCTTCTGTGTGTGTGAGTGTCTCCAACGTCTCTCTTCAACTCATCTCAGCTCCTGGATTAACAAGCCATACAAGGACAGTATTACTCTCAATTCATCTCTCAAGTACCTGATAACAGTCATAACCTCTCTGTGTTCCTCATATTATTCAAATAAACTCACCTGGATTGCTTTTATCTCTGCCTCCGTGTCTATATCATAACAGAAGACCGGACCATAACAACTAACGGCATGAGTACTAACGATCCATTCCAGGAACTCGTGGACGTGCTGCGTCGAGCACTCACACCACAGCCCTCAACATCGTCGTCCCTCAACACGGCTGTCTCCGCACCCACCAGCACCACTCCTCACCTGCATTCACCGCCAGTCCCATGGCCAAACCGGCGCCCTACTCTGGATCGGCGGAGGAATGCAGCGGATTCCTTCTCCAATGTGAGCTGGTCCTGGAGATGCAGCCGCACCTCTACACCACAGACACGGCTAAAATAGCGTTCATTATTTCACAACTGCAAGGGAAGGCTCTGCAATGGGCAGATTCGTTATGGACCCAGAAAGGCCCAGTCGTCCAATCCTATTCGGCGTTCGTCTCCCACTTCCGGGAAGTATTCGGGAAACCTCTGACTGATTCCTCGACTGGTGAGAAACTTTATAATCTAAAGCAAAGAAACCTATCTGTTAACGAATATGCCTTGCAGTTTCGAACGCTAGCCGCCACCAGCGGATGGAACGAGCAAGCCCTCATCACCACGTTCCGTCAGGGGCTGGAACCCTCCGTGCGGCTGCATCTCGCTGCATACGAGGACTCCATGGGATTAGAACGCTTCATCCAACTCGCCATCCGCGTGGGTCCCGTATGCAGTCGTGCATTCAAGAACACCAGGCCAGTCATCCACCACCAACCTCCTCCGTCGGTCCGAACCCGTCAGCTCCCCAGAACCAGCCAACGAGCCCATGCAAATAGATCATTCTCGTCTCACCCCAAACGAAAGACAAAGAAGGCTGGCCCTGAATCTCTGTCTCTATTGCGGAACAATGGGGCATAATCTCTCCACATGCCCAATCCGTCCTCCTCGACCCGTGGTGAGTGCAATATTTCCCTCCATTCAGAAAAATGAAACCACTCACTACAACTGTAACCCTTACTGCTGCTAACATCTCTGTTCCAGTGGTGGCGCTCCTTGATTCAGGGTCAGCCGGAAACTTCATCTCAGGCACCCCTCTGTAGACAACTCAACCTTAAGATCTCTCCTTCACCGACGAGCTATCAATCCACTCCATCACGGGCAAACCCCTAAGCCGCAGACACATCCGTCACTGCGTGGGTCCACTTCAACTCAGCATCGGTATCCTGCACACTGAACACATCCATTTGCTGGTTCTGGAGGAATCCACCGCTGACGTGGTTCTAGGGCGCCCGTGGCTGGAACAACACAACCCCAACATCTCCTGGCGCACGGGCGAAGTCCTGAAGTGGGGCGATCACTGCTTCCCAGATTGCTTCCCAGCGCTCCTGTTCCAAAACCCACTCTCCAAGTCTCTTCTCGTGAATGCCACGTCCATCGAGAGCCCTGTTGAGAAGCGCTCCGTGGATGTTCCCCCTGACTACGCCCCTTCAGCGACGTTTTCTGCCCGCAACGCGCCTCCAAGCTTCCTCCACACCGGCCATGGGACTGCGCCATCGATCTGCTGCCGGGTGAACCAGTGCCCAGGGGACGCATATACCCCCTGTCCATACCGGAGAGGCCATGGAGGAATACATCAAAGAGGCACTCGAACAAGGTTACATCCGCCCGTCTACTTCCCCTGCTGCTTCAAGCTTCTTCTTCGTGGCAAAGAAGGACGGAGGCTTGAGGCCCTGCATCGATTACCGTGCACTCAACAAGATCACCATAAAGTTCCGCTATCCACTTCCCCTCGTCCCAGCGGCCCTGGAACATCTCCGCGGTGCCACTGTGTTCACCAAGTTGGACCTCCGCAGCGCGTATAACCTCATCCGGATACGTGAGGGGGACGAGTGGAAGACCGCCTTTGTCACGCCCACAGGACACTACGAATACCTCGTGATGCCGTATGGCCCTGGTCAACGCCCCCTCCGTATTCCAGGATTTCATCCACGAGGTGCTCCGGGAGTTTCTCCATAAGTCCGTTCTGGTTTATATAGATGACATCCTCATCTACTCCCGGAGCTTGGCCGAACATCGCCACCACGTTGCGGAGGTCCTCCAGCGCTTACGGCAGTTCCATCTCTTCCTCAAGGCTGAAAAATGCTCATTCACCAACCCTCCGTCCAGTTCCTGGGGTACGTGATTGATCACAGTGGCATCCGGATGGACGAGGGGAAGGTCTCCGCCATACAGTCTGGCCCACTCCTACCACTATCAAAGAACTCCAAAGATTCCTAGGCTTCTCCAATTTCTATCGCCGGTTCATCAAGAATTACAGCACTATCGTCAGTCCACTCACCAACCTACTCCGTCACCAGCCCAAGTCTCTGTCCTGGTCTCCCACTAGCCACCAACGCCTTTGAGACCCTGAAGAAAGCCTTCACCACCGCTCCCCTCCTCGTCCACCCTAACCCGACCTCCCGTTCATAGTAGAGGTGGACGCATCTACCACCGGAGTGGGAGCGGTCCTTTCACAGCAGCAGGGGACACCAAGTAGACTCCATCCATGCGCCTTCTTCTCCCGCAAGCTCAACCCGGCGGAGGTCAACTACGACATCGGTGACCGCGAACTCCTGGCCGTCAAGCTTGCCCTTGAGGTGGAGGCATTGGTTGGAGGGAGCTACTCACCCATTTCAAGTTCTCACTGATCACAAGAACCTCGAATATCTGAAGGCCGCTAAGAGACTCAACCCTCGCCAAGCTCGCTGGGCTATGTTCTTCTCTAGATTCAACTTCTCCATCTCCTACCGTCCTGGTTCTAAGAATACGAAGGCTGATGCCTTATCTCGCCTCTATGCCCTGAGGAAAAGCCCGAAAAACCTGATACTATTCTGCCGGAGTCCATCTTCGTGAGCCCTATCCAGTGGTCCGAAGAAACCATTCCCTCCGCCAATGCCTCCACACGCACTCCGCCGGGTTGCCCACCGGGCTTGCAGTACATCACACGGGCACGTCGCACTCCACTCCTGCACAACGTTCACTCTTCACTTGGCACTGGTCACCCGGGGTCAAGGAGACCCTCTCGTTGCTCAAACAACGCTTCTGGTGGCCCAACATGGCCAACGACGTCAGGAGGTACGTGCAGGGCTGCAGGGAGTGCGCCATCTCCAAGAGCCCACGCCATCTTCCCACCGGCAAGCTCTTTCCTCTGCCCGTTCCTGAGAGACCCTGGTCACACCTGGGAGTGGACTTCGTCACCGACCTCCCCGA
Organism: Culter alburnus; assembly: GCA_028476615.1. Lineage (NCBI taxonomy): Eukaryota > Metazoa > Chordata > Actinopteri > Cypriniformes > Xenocyprididae > Culter > Culter alburnus. Next base: position 11,327 of record JAOTNS010002558.1, read on the forward strand.
GTCTGACGGTCACACGTGCATCCTGGTTAGTAGACCGCTTCTCAAAGTCCTGCCGATTAATACCCCTGGAGGGTCTACCTACCGCCATGGCCACCGCAGAACTAATGTTTAATCATGTCTTTCGCTATTATGGATTACCTGAAGACATCGTCTCCGACAGAGGACCCCAGTTTATCTCCCACGTCTGGAAAGCCTTCTTCTCCCTCCTGGGTGTGACCGTCAGCCTATCGTCGGATATCCTCAGTCGAACGGGCAGACGGAACGGAGATCCAGGAGATCGGCCGCTTCCTGCGTACCTTCTGTCACGGCCACCAGAACTCCTGGAACCAGTACCTGGGTTGGGCCGAGTACGCACAGAACTCCCTCCGCCAAGCCTCAACTGGACTAACACCCTTCCAGTGCGTACTCGGCTACCAACCCCCGATGTTTCCCCTGGGACGGGGAACCCTCCGACGTTCCGGCAGTCGACTACTGGTTCCGGGAGAGCGAGAGGGTGTGGGACTCAGCTCACCACCAGCTGCAGAGGCCCTGCGCAGACGCAAGATGGCAGCCGACCTTCGTCGCTCCGAGGCTCCTGACTACCAGCCGGGCAGAAGGTCTGGCTGTCCACCCGGGACATCAGGATGCTCTGCCCTGCAAAAGCTGAGTCCCCGCTTCATTGGCCTTTCACCATCCTCCGGCAGATCAACCCCGTCACCTATCGTCTCCAACTCCCGGCACAGTATAGTAGAATCACCCTACATTTCACGTGTCCTACTCAAACCTTACCACCCTTCTGTTGTTCCCTCCACAGAGCCTGACGTGGCAGCCGCCGAGCCCCCCCTTCCACTTCTCCTAGAGACGGCACAGCCTACGTGGTCCACGAGATCCTGGATTCCGGCGCCGTGGTGGTAAACTCGAATACCTCGTGGACTGGGAGGACTATGGTCCCGAGGAACGCTCATGGATTCCCAGGAACGATATCCTTGATCCTCTTCTGTTACAGAACTTCCATACCAACCATCCAGACAGACCTGCCCCACGACCCAGGGGAAGACCACCACGACGTCGGGGTCCGCGGCCCTCAGGAGCGGGCCGTGGGAGGGGGGGTACTGTCACAGACACGCCAGGCTCCACCTCACCACAGTACCCACGCACCCAATCACCAGCATACTATCACCGCCACCTGCATCTCATTCACTCTGCAATCACCAGCACTTCAAAACCACCACACTCACACACACTGTCCGGTCTCGTTTGCAATACCTTGTTATGCTTACCTTAAGGACTCCCCTTCATCTACTTACCTGCTCCAGCGATCTCCTTCATCCCTTCGTCTCCTGGTCCCTTCATGTGCTTACCCTTCTGTGTGTGTGAGTGTCTCCAACGCTCTCTTCAACTCATCTCAGCTCCTGGATTAACAAGCCATACAAGGACAGTATTACTCTCAATTCATCTCTCAAGTACCTGATAACAGTCATAACCTCTCTGTGTTCTCATATTATTCAATAAACTCACCTGGATTGCTTTTATCTCTGCCTCCGTGTCTATATCATAAACATATATATATGACGCATAAAATTGACCCATGAAGACTTGATTGGATTTTTTTTTGCCACTTCCTATCAAAATTTTGACATTTGGGCTTTAACATATAGTAAACCAACTTAGGTTTCGTGTTTTCTACGGTGGTTTCGTGACGATCGGACAAACGGTTTCGAAAATATTCGCAAATAAAGTGCAAATAAAGTGCAAATAAATATTCGCAAACTGTGTGTGCTCACTTAATTTCGTGAAGTTCTGAGTTTTAATTTAGGAATTATAAGCTCTTGAGTACATTTTGCCACGCAAAATATTTGTTGTAGATATTTGAAATTACATGATAGGTAAGAAAATCTTAGTGCAAGTCTTGTCTTTTTCACACCAAAATAATGAATGAATGAATGATGAATAGGAATTTGGTTTATCGCTTATATCTCAGGAACAGGACATCGAAAAATTCTGAAACTCAGAGGGTAGATAGAGCTCAACGGGCCCTGTGGAACGAGACCATCGCCGGGACAGTGAGTGTTGGGGGTCGGGAGTTACGCCTGGTCTAATGCGTATCTTTTTGTGCTTATATCTCAAGAACGCCTAGACCAAATCGCACCAAACTTGAATCGAATCTAGTTGGGGAAAGGGCCTTTCCAACGAGCCCTTCCCTAAGGTCCTAGGAGGTAGGGCTCGGGAGTTACGGCCGTTTAAATTCGGGGGTGCCGCGAACTAGCGATCCGCGGGGGGGCGTCCCCGAGGCCCGCGACGGATGTGGCCGCTCAAGGGCTGGGAGGGGACCTTGCCATCCGAGTTTGAGCTCGCGGGGACTTTCGGTTCCTGAGTTAGAAGCAAAAATGTACCGGGATGTGACGTCATTGGCGGCCGCCATTTTAAATCGCGCCCGCTGGTTTTTGGCTAATATCTCGGCGAAAATTCAATGAAAATGCCTGAAATTCATAGTGTGGACAGACGTCATCTAGACTGTTCGAATGAGCTCAGTGCTGGCTGGATTGGTTGAGATTTCGTTTATAAACATAGGAATATTGTCATTTTTCATCATTATAACTGTTATAACTTCTATACCTGTTGCCCAATCTTCACAAAATTTGTCATGCTTATTTAGAATAATATTTGGCATATGCTCACTTATTTTCGTGAAGTTCCGAGTTTTCGTTTAGGATTTATAGGCTTTTGAGTACATTTTGCCACACCCATTTTCTAAATGACCAGTTATAGCAACCCAAAGGACAAAGTTCAACTTTTTTTTGATAATTATTGATCTAGAGAGTCCATAGAATTGTCCTACACTGGTTTCATTCCAATCGGGTGAAAAACCTAGGACTAGTTCGCAAAAGTAGGTTTTTCACATATTTGCGACAGAATTGGTTCTTGAGCAAAGTTGTTCAGCATGAGGAGATCTATCAAATGATATGCATTTTATGAAACACCATGTGATTACCGAGGCGTAAAACTCGTTAGCGCCAACTTGTGGCCGATTTCTTTCAAAATTCTTACAGACCTCTAGGACCATGAGTTGAACATGCCCATTGAGTTTCGTTCCGATCGGCCTCCGTTAACCTGGTCTAATAGGTGCTCAAACTTCATTGGCCGATGGCGGCCATGTTTTTTGAGATACGCCAATGTCCTCATAGACCATCATGCCCCCTTGGACCAAGACACTGCATGCCAAATTTCAAGTCGATTGGACTAACGGTTGCTTAGTTACAGACGTGTTTATGTTTTTTTCAAGTTATAGCGCCACCTAATGCCCAATCGACGAGATTTTTTTATCGTGACCAAAGAATGAGCCCATACACATGTGTACCGAGTTTGGTGCAAATATCTCATTTCGTTCTCGAGTTATAGCCATTTTAGTAAAAGTGGCTCCGCCCTTAACGTACGTTTTGGCGCCCCTTCGTGACCGTGAATCAAAATTTCAACTTTTTTTTGATAATTATTGATATTCACACTCCAGAGAACATTTCTGCACTGGTTTGGTTCCGATCGGCAAAAAACCTAGGACTAGTTCGAAAAGTAGGTTTTGGACAAAATTCAAAATGGCGGAAAACGGGACCTCGGAGAGCGAATCTTCTTCTACGCTTTTCCGCCTTGACCAAGGATTCCAAATATGTAATTTTTTAATCTACGACAAACGGTTTAGGAGTTATGCCATTTTGCGCATTTGATCGCTGTAGCGCCACCTATTGGCCGATTTGGGTCATACTTTGTCAACCTCTCCTCGATTTTTGTACTATCATTGACAAAGTTTCAAGTCTCTAGCCTTACGGTTTGGGCTGCACGATGCGTTTTACGGCAGAAGAAAAAGAATAATAATAATAATAATAATAAAAATCCACATTACATAGGGTTTCAGCACTTCGTGCTTGAACCCCTAATTAAAGCTGCAAGCAGCATTTACCGGGGTTCAAGCATTTAAGACCTTTAAGCAGATATGCATAAAAAGATATTTTAAAGTTTGAAAGATATTTAAGTTTTATTTAGCAAGCATGTCACCACTTAAATCACAGATGAACAGCTATGATATATGCTAAACCAAACAGAGAAAGAAAAGGCTTAAACAATAATACGCATGCTTACTCATACACACACACACAACTTATTGGTTCACTTTCATTCTGTGTCAAAACAGTATGTTTTGTGTTTCAAGTATATTTCCATGTTCACTACATTAATTAAACATGCTTACAAACACATTTTGTTGCAAATATGGATATTTGAAATCAATAATGAGGTAAGAAAAGCTTATTACAGGTTTTCCCTTTAAAAATCATCATTTTATCATCATTTTTCACTTTTTTTGATCATTATTAAACAACAGAGTCCAGAGAATTGTACTGCATTGGTTTTATTCAGATTGAGCAAAAACCTGATTAGTATGCAAAAGTAGGTTTTTAAAATATTCTTGAATGAACGATTTGATTGACAAAATAAATGATGGGTAACAAAATGTTTACTCCAAGTCTCCTTAAAGTTTCACATAATGTGGCACAATTGTCATTAATACTTCAACCGAAATTAAGTGATGCATTTTGACAAAATGTGATTGTAATCATTAATAGTGATTTTATCAAGTCTAAATATGGATTATAGAACAATATGACAACTTTAACCAGCAGGTGGCAGCAAAGGACCAGTCATTAGCCTACTTTCATGGTCTGGTTTTGGTTTTGTACATTTTCCATGACTGCATTAAACATGTTTACACACACATTGTTGTAGATATTTGAAATACATGATAGGAAAGAAAATCTTGGTGCAAGTCTTGTCTTTTTCACACCAAAATAATGAATGAATGAATGATGAATGGGAATTTGGTTTGTCGCTTATATCTCAGGAACAGGACATCGAAAAATTCTGAAACTCAGCGGGTAGATAGAGCTCAACTGGCCCTGTGGAACGAGACCATCGCGGGGGCAGTGAGTGTGGGGTCGGGAGTTACGCCTGGTCTAATGCGTATCTTTTTGTGCTTATATCTCAAGAACGCCCAGACCAAATCGCACCAATCTTGAATCGAATCTAGTTGGGGAAAGGGCCTTTCCAACAAGCCCTTCCCCAAGGTCCTAGGAGGTAGGGCTCGGGAGTTACGGCCGTTTAATTTCGGGGGTCCCGCGAACTCGCGATCCGCGGGGGGGGCGTTCCCGAGGCCCGCGATGGATGTGGCCGCTCAAGGGCCCGGAGGGGACCTTGCCTATCGAGTTTGAGCTCGCGGGGACTGTCGGTTCCTGAGTTAGAAGCAAAAATGAACCGGGATGTGACGTCATTGGCGGCCGCCATTTTAAATCGCGCCCACTGGTTTTTAGCTAATATCTCGGCGAAAATTCAATGAAAATGCCTGAAATTCATAGTGTGGACAGACGTCATCTAGACGGTTCGAATGAGCTCAGTGCTGGCTGGATTGGTTGAGATTTCGTTTATAAACATAGGAATATTGTCATTTTTCATCTTTGTAACTGTTATAACTTCTATACCTGTAGCCCAATCTCCACAAAATTTGTCATGCTTATTTAGAACAATATTTGGCATATGCTCACTTATTTTCGTGAAGTTCCGAGTTTTCGTTTAGGATTTATAGGCTTTTGAGTACATTTTGCCACACCCATTTTCTAAATGACCCAGTTATAGCAACCCAAAGGACAAAGTTCAACTTTTTTTTGATAATTATTGATCTAGAGAGTCCAGAGAATTGTCCTGCATTGGTTTTGTTCCGATCGGGTGAAAAACCTAGGACTAGTTCGCAAAAGTAGGTTTTTCACATAATCTTGAATATTTAATGAACGATTAAATTTACAGCATTGGTTATTGAGGCAAAGTTGTTCAGCATGAGGAGATCTATCACATGATATGCATATTGTCTGTATGTGTGAAACGCCACATGATTACAGAGGCGTAAAACTCGTTAGCGCCAACTAGTGGCCGATTTCTTTCAAAATTCTTACAGACCTCCAGGACCACGAGTCGAACATGCCCACTGAGTTTTGTTCCGATCGGCTTCCGTTAACCTTGTCTAATAGGTGCTCAAACTTCATTGGCCGATGGCGGCCATGTTTTTTGAGATACGCCAATGTCCTCATAGACCATCATGCCCCCTTGGACCAAGACACTGCATGCCAAATTTCAAGTCAATCGGACTAACGGTTGCTTAGTTACAGACGTTTTTATGTTTTTTTCAAGTTATAGCGCCACCTAATGCCCAATCGACGCAATTTTTTATCGTGACCAAAGAATGAGCCCATACACATGTGTACCGAGTTTGGTGCAAATATCTCATTTCGTTCTCGAGTTATAGCCATTTTAGTAAAAGTGGCTCCGCCCTTAACGTACGTTTTGGCGCCCCTTCGTGACCGTGAATCAAAATTTCAACTTTTTTTTGATAATTATTGATATTCAGACTCCAGAGAACATTTCTGCACTGGTTTGGTTCCGATCGGGCGAAAAACCTAGGACTAGTTCGAAAAGTAGGTTTTGGACAAAATTCAAAATGGCGGGAAAACGGGACCTCGGAGAGCGAATCTGTTCTTCTACGCTTTTCACCGCCTTGACGCAAGGATTCCAAATATGTAATTTTTTTAATCTACGACAAACGGTTTAGGAGTTATGAGCCATTTTGCGCATTTGATCGCTGTAGCGCCACCTATTGGCCGATTTGGGTCATACTTTGTCAACCTCTCCTCGATTTTTGTACTATCATCTGACAAAGTTTCAAGTCTCTAGGCCTTACGGTTTGGGCTGCACGATGCGTTTTACGGCAGAAGAAAAAGAATAATAATAATTAACTGCAGCAGCATTTTATCGGGGTTCAAGCATTTAAGGCAGTTTAAGGCAGGATTTGTCTTATTTAGCAAGCATGTACCACTGAAATCATATATGCTAAAACAAACACAGAAAGAAAGGTTTAAACAGTAATACCTTATACATACGAAGCATGCTTTACACACATACACACACACACACATAAACAAAAAAATATAATTTTCAGGTCACAATGTAATTGTAATGTTGTCTTACTGCAAAGACATAAGTCACATGAACAAATGAAGTGGTAAACCTTGAAAAAAATGTGATTTGTAATGTTATTATAAGGATTTATATAGTTTAAAGTAGGGGTGCCCAATCCTGTTCCTGGAGATCTACCTTCCTACAATTCAGCTCTAGCCCAGCTCAACACACCTGTCTGTAATTATGAAGTGCTCCTGAAGATCTTAATTAACTGATTCAGGTGTGTTTTATCAGGGTTGGAGCTAAAATGTGCAGGTAGGTAGATGTCCAGGAACAGGATTGGGCACCCCTGGTTTAAAGGGATTTTAAATGACAAAACATTGAATTCTTGAAACCTTGAATTATATTAGTGGCCTTCTGCTGCCATCTGGTGGCACAAAATGACAGTGTCAGGCAATTCATTATAGAAATATATAGTTTTAAAGGTTTTTTGACAGTTATAGCGCCACCTATTGCCCGATCTCCACCATTTTTGGGGGATGTCCTTGGAGTGTATCCATACATATGTGTGCCAAATTTGGTGAAAATATCTCATTTCGTTTTGACGTTAGACACTTATATATATGAGCGCATAAAAATTGACCCATGAAAGACTTTGATTGGATTTTTTTGCCACTTCCTATCAAAATTTTGACATTTGGGCTTTAACGTATAGTAAACCAACTTAGGTTCCGTGTTTTCTACGGTGGTTTCGTGACGATCGGACAAACGGTTTCGAAGATATTCGCAAACGTTTTTTAAGCGCTAAATCACAACGTGGCACAAACCGTTTTCCGAAACCTGGCAAGTCTGATATCGTTGAACTCGGCAAGGATTCAGGAGTCTAAAGATATCTCCCGTTGAAATAAGTCGATCACATCCAGAGTTATATACAATTTCATCCAAAAGCATTAAAAACACAAGTTTTTTAAAGTTTTCTAACAGTTATAGCGCCACCTATGGTCCGATCTCCATAAAAATTGGTGTGCTTCTGTATAGTCATACTCTGCATGCGTTCACCAATTTTCGTGAAGTTCTGAGTTTTCGTTTAGGTTTTATAGGCTTTTGGGTATATTTAGCCACGCCCACTTTCTAAATGACCCCGTTATAGCGACCCAAAGGATAAAGTTCAACTTTTTTTTAATAATTATTGATCTAGAGAGTCCAGAGAATTGTCCTACACTGGTTTTTTCCGATCGGCGAAAAACCTAGGACTAGTTCGCAAAAGTAGGTTTTTAAAATATTCAAATAATTAATGAACGTTTGATTGACAGCATTGGTTTCTTGAGGCAAAGTTGTTCAGCATGAGAGATCTATCAAATGATATGCATATTGTGTGGTTTTTATGAAACACCATGTGATTACAGAGTCGTAAAACTCGTTAGCGCCAACTAGTGGCCGATTTCTTTCAAAATTGGTACAGACGTCCATGAGCACGATTCGATCATGCACACCGAGTTTCGTTCCGATCGGGCTCCGTTAACCTTGTCTAATAGGTGCTCAAATTTCATTGGCCGATGGCGGCCATGTTTTTGAGATACGCCAATGTTCTCATAGACAATCATGCCCCCTTGGACCAAGACACTACACGCCAAATTTTAAGTCAATCGGACTAACGGTTGCATAGTTACAGCTGTTTTCATGTTTTTTTCGTTATAGCGCCACCTAGTGGCCAATCGTCGCGATTTTTTTATCGTGACCAAAAATTTAGCCCGTATACAGGTGTACCAAGTTTGGTGCAAATATCTAATTTCGTTCTCGAGTTATAGCCATTTTAGTAAAAGTGGCTCCGCCCACATCGTACGTTTTGGCGCCCTTTAGTGACCGTGAATGAAAATTTCAACTTTTTTTTAATAATTATTGATAATCACACTACAGAGAACATTTCTGCACTGGTTTGGTTCTGATCGGGCAAAAAACCTAGGACTAGTTCGCAAAAGTAGGTTTTGGACAAAATTCAAAATGGCGGGAAAACGGGACCTCGCAGCGCGAATCTTTTTTTCTATGCTTTTAACCGCCTTGACCCAAGGATTCCAAATATGTAATTTTATTAATCTACGATAAACGGTTTAGGAGTTATGAGCCATTTCGCACATTTGATCGCTGTAGCGCCACCTATTGGCCGATTTGGGTCATACTTTGTCAACCTCTCCTCGATTTTTGTACTATCATTTGACAAAGTTTCAAGTCTCTAGCACTTACGGTTTAGGCTGCACAATCAGTTTTACGGCAGAATAATAATAATAATAATAATAATTAAAGCTGCATGCAGCATTTTATCGGGGTTCAAGCATTTAAGGCAGTTTAAGGCAGGATTTGTCTTATTTAGCAAGCATGTACCACTGAAATCATATATGCTAAAACAAACACAGAAAGAAAAGGTTTAAACAGTAATACCTTATACATACGAAGCATGCTTTACACACATACACACACACATAAACAAAAAAATATAATTTTCAGGTCACAATGTAATTGTAATGTTGTCTTACTGCAAAGACATAAGTCACATGAACAAATGAAGTGGTAAACCTTGAAAAAAATGTGATTTGTAATGTTATTATAAGGATTTATATAGTTTAAAGTAGGGGTGCCCAATCCTGTTCCTGGAGATCTACCTTCCTACAATTCAGCTCTAGCCCAGCTCAACACACCTGTCTGTAATTATGAAGTGCTCCTGAAGATCTTAATTAACTGATTCAGGTGTGTTTTATCAGGGTTGGAGCTAAAATGTGCAGGTAGGTATGTCCAGGAACAGGATTGGGCACCCCTGGTTTAAAGGGATTTTAAATGACAAAACATTGAATTCTTGAAACCTTGAATTATATTAGTGGCCTTCTGCTGCCATCTGGTGGCACAAAATGACAGTGTCAGGCAATTCATTATAGAAATATATAGTTTTAAAGGTTTTTTTGACAGTTATAGCGCCACCTATTGCCCGATCTCCACCATTTTTGGGGGATCCTTGGAGTGTATCCATACATATGTGTGCCAAATTTGGTGAAAATCTCATTTCGTTTTGACGTTATAGACACTTATATATATGAGCGCATAAAAATTGACCATGAAAGACTTTGATTGGATTTTTTTGCCACTTCCTATCAAAATTTTGACATTTGGGCTTTAACGTATAGTAAACCAACTTAGGTTCCGTGTTTTCTACGGTGGTTTCGTGACGATCGGACAAACGGTTTCGAAGATATTCGCAAACGTTTTTTAAGCGCTAAATCACAACGTGGCACAAACCGTTTTCCGAAACCTGGCAAGTCTGATATCGTTGAACTCGGCAAGGATTCAGGAGTCTAAAGATATATCTCCCGTTGAAATAAGTCGATCACATCCAGAGTTATATACAATTTCATCCAAAAGCATTAAAAACACAAGTTTTTTAAAGTTTTCTAACAGTTATAGCGCCACCTATGGTCCGATCTCCATAAAAATTGGTGTGCTTCTGTATAGTCATACTCTGCATGCGTTCACCAATTTTCGTGAAGTTCTGAGTTTTCGTTTAGGTTTTATAGGCTTTTGGGTATATTTAGCCACGCCCACTTTCTAAATGACCCCGTTATAGCGACCCAAAGGATAAAGTTCAACTTTTTTTTAATAATTATTGATCTAGAGAGTCCAGAGAATTGTCCTACACTGGTTTTATTCCGATTAGGCGAAAAACCTAGGACTAGTTTGCAAAAGTAGGTTTTTAAAATATTCATGAATAATTAATGAACGGTTTGATTGACAGAATTGGTTCTTGAGGCAAAATTGTCAGCATGAGTAGATCTATCAAATGATATGCATATTGTGTGGATTTATGAAACACCATGTGATTACAGAGTCGTAAAACTCGTTAGCGCCAACTAGTGGCCGATTTCTTTCAAAATTGGTACAGACGTCCATGAGCACGATTCGATCATGCACACCGAGTTTTCGTTCCGATCGGGCTCCGTTAACCTTGTCTAATAGGTGCTCAAATTTCATTGGCCGATGGCGGCCATGTTTTTTGAGATACGCCAATGTTCTCATAGACAATCATGCCCCCTTGGACCAAGACACTACACGCCAAATTTTAAGTCAATCGGACTAACGGTTGCATAGTTACAGCTGTTTTCATGTTTTTTTCGCGTTATAGCGCCACCTAGTGGCCAATCGTCGCGATTTTTTTATCGTGACCAAAATTTAGCCCGTATACAGGTACCAAGTTTGGTGCAAATATCTAATTTCGTTCTCGAGTTATAGCCATTTTAGTAAAAGTGGCTCCGCCCACATCGTACGTTTTGGCGCCCTTTAGTGACCGTGAATGAAATTTCAACTTTTTTTTAATAATTATGATAATCACACTACAGAGAACATTTCTGCACTGGTTTGGTTCTGATCGGGCAAAAAACCTAGGACTAGTTCGCAAAAGTAGGTTTTGGACAAAATTCAAAATGGCGGGAAAACGGGACCTCGCAGCGCGAATCTTTTTTTCTATGCTTTTAACCGCCTTGACCCAAGGATTCCAAATATGTAATTTTTATTAATCTACGATAAACGGTTTAGGAGTTATGAGCCATTTCGCACATTTGATCGCTGTAGCGCCACCTATTGGCCGATTTGGGTCATACTTTGTCAACCTCTCCTCGATTTTTGTACTATCATTTGACAAAGTTTCAAGTCTCTAGCACTTACGGTTTAGGCTGCACAATCAGTTTTACGGCAGAATAATAATAATAATAATAATAATAATAAGGGTTTCAGCACTTCGTGCTTGAACCCCTAAGGCAGCACTAAAGCTGCAAGCAGCATTTACCGGGGTTCAAGCATTTAAGGCCTTTAAGCACATAAAAGTATTATATTTATTTAGCAAGCATGTAAACATTTAGATCATAGAAAAACATTTACAGCAAATACAGGCAATTCAGTAAGGAAAAACATGGTTTTAAAGGTTTTTGACAGTTAGCGCCATCTTGCCTGATCCCACCACTTTTTTTTGGGTGTCCTCAGAGTTGCCCATACATATGTGTGCCAAATTTGGTGAAAATATCTCATTCCGTTTTTGAAGTTATAGACACTTATATAGAGAGCATAAAAAATGACCCTGAAAGACTTTATTGGATTTTTTTGCCACTTCCATCAAAATTTTGACATTTGGGCTTTATAGTAAACCAACTTAGGTTCGTTTTCTACGCTGGTTTCGTCTCGATCGGACTAACGGTTTCGAAGATATTCGCAAAAGTTTTTTAAGCGCTAAATCACAACGTAGCACAACCATAGGCCGAAACCTACCATATTTGGTATCGTTGGACTCGGCAAGGATTCAGGAGTAAAAAGACGTGACTCCTGTGAAAATAAGTCAGACACATCCAAAGTTATATATATTTTCATCTAAAACCATTAAAACCATATGTTTTTTAAAGTTTTTTCACAATTATAGCCACCTATTGTCCGATTTACACGAAAATTGGCATGCTTCTTTAGAGTCATATGCTGCATGTGCTCACCTATTTTGGTGAAGTTCTGAGCTTTTGTTAGGTTTTATAGGCTTTTGGGTATATTTAGCCACGCCCATTTTCTAAATGACCCAGTTATAGCGATCCAAAGGGCAAAGTTCAACTTTTTTTTGATAATTATTGATCTAGAGAGTCCATAGAATTGTCCTACACTGGTTTCGTTCCGATCGGGCAAAAAACCTAGGACTAGTTCGCAAAAGTAGGTTTTTCACATATTTGCGAATAATTAATGAACGATTTGATTGACAGCATTGGTTCTTGAGGCAAAGTTGTTCAGCATGAGGAGATCTATCAAATGATATGCATTTGTGTTTTTGAAACACCACGTGATTACCGAGGCGTAAAACTCGTTAGCGCCAACTTGTGGCCGATTTCTTTCAAAATTCTTACAGACCTTTAGGACCATGAGTCGAACATGCCCATCGAGTTTCGTTCCGATCGACCTCCGTTAACCTTGTCTAATAGGTGCTCAAACTTCATTGGCCGATGGCGGCCATGTTTTTTGAGATACGCCAATGTCCTCATAGACTATCATGCCCCCTTGGACCAAGACACTGCATGCCAAATTTCAAGTCAATCGGACTAACGGTTGCATAGTTACAACCGTTTTTATGTTTTTTTCAAGTTATAGCGCACCTAGTGTCCAATCGACGCGATTTTTTTATCGTGACCAAGATTGAGCCCTAACATGTTTCCGAGTTTGGTGCAAATATCTCATTTCGTTCTTGAGTTATAGCCATTTTAGTAAAAGTGGCTCCGCCCTTGCACGTTTTGGCGCCCCTTAGCGACCGTTAATCAAAATTTCAAATTTTTTTGATAACTTTTGATATTCAGAGTCCAGAGAACATTTCTGCACTGGTTTGGTTCCGATCGGACGAAAAACCTAGGACTAGTTCGCAAAAGTAGGTTTTTGACAAAATTCAAAATGGCGGAAAAATTTTCATACGGAAATGAAATCGGAGATATACGTTTTGTTCGTCAAGGTCTCAGCTTTCCAATGATATAAGACACTTGAGTCTGTGACAACGGTTTAGGAGTTATGAGCCATTTCGCGCATTTGATCGCTGTAGCGCCACCTATTGGCCGATTTGGGCATACTTTGTCAACCTCTCCTCGATTTTTGTACTATCATTTGACAAAGTTTCAAGTCTCTAGCACTTACGGTTTAGGCGCATGATGCGTTTTGACG
>JAOTNS010002559.1:0-42337 GCA_028476615.1 Culter alburnus
AGGTCTTACTCACCACCTGCGTGACGTCATTCATCACCATTGTGGTTCAACGACAAGTTTGCGACAATACAGTTTCGGAAACAGTCGTGACTAGCTAGTTGATTTGTTCACGATGCATTGTACTATGGTAGGTCAGCAGCGAGTTTCATTGTTGTTTTGGAAACGCACCCCAGCTTTGTTCCATCCAGCGCAAGTTGCGTTAATAGGGAACATGGTGCTTTTCAAAGTAAGTTTAGTCATCCACACAGAAGTCATACATCAACAACAGTAAAGGAGAAGGGCTTCAGCTATCATTTCATTCACCATTCACAATATGAAAAAAGGAAAAAATTTCATTCATCTCACATCACCACTCATCTCACCTTATTGGACACGATTGTACTCATATTTACTGTTGGTGTCATGTTGTGGGGTTGGGTGAAGATCCAGGTTTGGGTTACTACAGTCAGATTGGAATATTTGTGTTGGGTTTTATGTCCTCATATTACTGTTGGTGTCATGTGTTGCGGTGGGGTGAAGATCCAGGTTTGGGTTACTACAGTCAGATTGATATGTGTGTTGTGTTTATTCCTCATATTTACTGTTGGTGTCATGTTTGCGGGGGTTGGGTGAAGATCCAGGTTTGGGTTTACTACAGTCAGATTGGAATATGTTGTGTTGTGTTTTATGTCCCTCATATTTACTGTTGGTGTCATGTTGTGGGGGTTGGTTAAGATCCCGGTTTTGGGTTATACTCAGATTGGAATATGTGTTGTTTTTGTCCTCATATTTACTGTTGATGGTCATGTTGTGGTGGTGGGTTAAGATCCGGTTTGGGTTACTACGTCAGATTGGAATATGGTTTGGTTTTATGTCCTCATATTTACTGTTGGTGTCATGTTGGCGGGGGTTTGGTGAAGATCCATGTTGGTGTACTACAGTCAATTGGAATATGTGTGTTGTGTTTTATGTCCTCATATTTACTGTTGATGTTCATGTTGTGGGGTTGGGTGAAGATCCGGTTTGGTCTACATTCAGATTGGAATATGTGTTGTGTTTATGTCTCATATTTTACTGTGTGGGTGTCATGTGGGGGGGTTGGGTGAAGATCCAGGTTTGGGGTTACTACAGTCGATTGGAATGTGTGTGTTTTTTTATGTCCTCATATTTACTGTTTGTGTCATGTTGCGGGGGTTGGGAGAAGATCCAGTTTTGGGTTTACTACAGTCAGATTGGAATGTGTGTGTTTGTTTTTTATGTCCTCTATTTACTGTTGTGTCATGTTGGGGGTTGGGTGAAGATCCAGGTTAGTTACTACATCAGATGGAATATGTGTTTGTGTTTATGTCCTCATATTTACTGTTGTGTCATGGTTGTGGGGGGTGGGTGAAGATCCAGGTTGGGTTACTACAGGCATATTGGAATAATTGTGTTGTGGTTTTATGTCCTCATCTTTACCTGTGTGAGTTGGTGGGGTTGGGTGAAGATCCAGGTTTGGGTTACTACAGTCGATGGAATGTGTGTGTGTTTTATGTCCTCATATTTACTGTTGTGTTGGCGGGGTGGGGTAAGTCCAGTTTAGGTTACTACAGTCAGATGAATGTGTGTGTTGTGTTTTATGTCCCATATTTACTGTTTGTGTCATGTTGTGGGTTGGTGAGATCCAGTTTAGGTTTACTACAGTCAATTGGAATGTGGGTGTTGTTTTTATGTCCTCATATTTTACGGTTGGTGTCATGTTTGGGGGGGGGTGAAGATCCAGGTTTAGGTTACTACAGTCCAGATTGGAAGGTGTGTGTGTGTTTTATGTCCTCATATTTACTGTTGGTGTCATTTGCGGGGTTGGGTGAAGATCCAGGTTTGGTTTTCACAGTCAGATTGAATATGTGTGTTGTGTTTTATGTCCTCATATTACTGGTGGGTCATGGTGCGGGGGTATGGGTGAAGATCCAGGTTTGGGTTACTACAGTCGATTTGGAATGTGTGTGTTGGGTTTTATGTCCTCATATTTCTGTTGTGTCATGTTGTGGGGTTTGGGTGAAGATCCGGGGTGGTACTACAGTACATAGTTGGAATATTTGTGTGTTTGTGTTTTATGTCCTCTATTTACTGTTGATGTCATGTTGTGGGTTTGGTTGAAGATCCAGTTTGGGTTACTCAGTCAGATTGGAATATGTGGTGGTGTTTTATGTCCTCATATTTACTGTTGTTGGTGTCATGTTGCGGGGGTTTGGTGAAGATCCAGTTTGGTTACACAGTCAGATTGGAATATGTGTGGGGTGTTTTTATGTCCTCATATTTACTGGTTGGTGTCATGTTGCTGTGGTTTGGGTGTCAGATCCCAGTTTTGTTACTACAGTCAGATTGGAATTATTGTGGTGTTTTATGTCCTCATATTTACTGTTGTGTCAGTTGCGGGGGTTGGGTGAAGATCCAGGTTTGGGTGTTACTACAGTCAGATTGGACTATGTTTTTTGTGTTTTTTATGTCCTCATATTTACTGTTGGTGTCTGTTTGTGGGGGTTGGGTGAAGATCCAGGTTTGGGTTACTACAGTCAGATTGGAATATGTGTGTTGTGTTTATTCCTCATATTACGTTGGTGTCATGTTGTGGGGTTGGGTGAAGATCCAGGTTTGGGTTACTACAGTCTATTGGAATATGTTTTTGTTTGGTTTTTATGTCCTCATATTTACTGTTGATGTCATGTTTGGGGGTTTCGGTGACGATCCTTTGGGTTACTCAGTAAGATTGGAAATATGTGTTGTGTTTTTTAAAATGTCCTCATATTTACTTTGGTGTCATGTTCGGGGGTTGGTGAAGATCAGTTTGGGTTACTACATCAGATTTGGAATAGTGGTTTTTGTTTTAATCGCTCATAGTTACGTTGGTGTCATGTTGCGGGGTTGGTGAAGATCCATGTTTGGGTTCTATTACTACAGTCAGAATTGGAAGGTGTGTGTTGTGGTTATGTCTCATAGTTCACTGTTTTGGTCATGTTGCGGTGTTGGGTGAAGGATCCAGGGTTTGGGTTACTAACAGTCCGATTGGAATGTGTGTGTGATGTTTGTAATTCCGCATGAGTTACTGTTGATGTCATGTTGCGGGGTTGGAGAAGATCAATGTTGGGTTTCTACTACATCGATTGCATGTGTGTGTTTGTGTTTTTATGTCTCCATATTTTTACTTGTGGTGTCATGTTGTGGGGGTTGGGTGAAGATCCAGGTTTATGTTACTACGTCAGAGTTGGGAATATTGTGGTTGTTTTAGTCCTCATATTTACTGTTGGTGTCATGTTTCGGGTTTGGTGGAAGATCCAGGTTTGGGTTACTCCAGTCCAGATTGGAATGGTTGGGTTGTGTTTTATGTCCTCATATTTACTGTTGTTTCATGTTGCGGGGCGGTGGGTGAAGCATCCATTTTGGGTTACTACAGGTCGATTGTGAATGTGTGGTTGTGTTTTATGTACCTCATATGTACTGTTGGTGTCATGTTGCGGGGGGTTGGGTGGAATGATCCAGGTTTTGGGTTACTACAGCTATTGGAATATGTGTTTGTTTTTTCTGTCCTCATAGTTTTACTGTTGGTGCTTTGCGGGGGTTGGTGAAGATCCCAGGTTTGGGTTTACACAGTCAGATTGGAATGGTGTGTGTTGTGTTTTTATGTCCTCCATATTTCTGTTTGAACCTAGTACTAGTAACTGCGTACTGTAAATACAAAAAATTCCGAAACCTTTTAAGGGTAAAAATTTAAATTGATGTTCAAAAAATGAAAATCACCGAGAATCGATAACAAATATAAAGGCTTGGGTTACTGAATATTAGATCATTTCTTCAAAAGCACTTTTGTAATGAAATTATCACCGACAATAAACTAGACTTGCTGTGTTTTGACAGAAACCTGGCTAAAAACCAAACGATTACATTACTTAAATGAATCTAGTCCTCAAGGTTAGATTATCGACACAATCCTCGACAGAAAGGCAAAATGGGGATGTGTTGCGTAATTTATAGTAATATATTCAATCATGCAAAATAATTTCAAATATATTCCTTTGAGTGAGTCCTTTATGCACATTATGTAAGTTGACTGTTGTGTTGGCCTCTGTACTAGGCACCAGGACACCATACTGACTTTATCAAAGAATTGCTGATTTTCTTCAGAGTTAGTACTGGCTGCGGATAAACCCTTGTTGTTGGTGATTTTAATATCCATGTAGATAATAATAAACGACGCATTTGGATTGGCCATTGCAGACATTTTAAACTCTATTGGAGTTAGACAACACGTGTCAGGGGACCACATCATTGTCGTATCCATACCCTAGAGTCTAATACTGTCGCATGGAATTGATATTGATGCTGTTGAAATTCTACAGCAGAGCGATGATATATCAGATCATTATTTAGTCTCGTGTATAATACAATTATAGCCAAGGCTACAAAACCACCACCCAGCCATATCTGTGAACCATCACGTCCTACCACTAAAGATACTTTATCAATAATCTCCCCGACAGTTTCATTCATCGCCTTAGTATACCTTGACAACTTAGAAGAACTCGATGCTGCAACAGAAACTATTGGCTCTCTCTTTTCCAGCACATTAGGCAGTCGCTCCTTACGTCCTAAAGAAGATAAGGAAACTATCCAACGCCGTGGTTGATGACACACTCGGGTCAAAAACGAGCTGTGAGAAAAGCTGAACTAGTTGGAAGAAAACAACTAGAAGTTTTTCGCCTTTCGTGGAAAGAAAAAATTGGAGTACAGAACGGCTATAAGAAATGCTAGATCTACTTATTTTTCAATCTCTTAATAGAAAACAAACATAATCCTAGGTATTTATTTGACCACAGTGGCTAAAAAATTAACTAGAAACAGAGATTCAATCAACTGCTGACGTTGTCCATAGAGCACAGCAGTAATGACTTATGAACTTCTTTACTCGAATTGATAATATTAAGATAAAATTAAACATGCAAACCGTCTACAGTTTCCGCTTCAACAGTGCATTGTAGTGTCCCTGAGGTAAAACTAGAATCATTCCCCGCTATAGGAGAGGAAGAATTATCTAAACTTATCAAATCATCAAAATCACGACAGTATTTAGACCCAATTCCGACTAAACTACTGAAAAAATGCTTCCACGTCGTAGGGTCCACTTTTGATATAATTAATTCAACGTGTAACACTAGGATACGTGCCAAAAACCTTTAAGCAGGCTATTATTAACCCTATTAAAAAAACCTCACTAGATCCGAGAGATTTAGTAAATTACGTCCAATCTCGATCTACCTTTTCTGTCAAAGATATAGAAAAGTTTTTCAACACAACTGTGCTCTTTAGAAAGAATGGAATCTGTGGGAGGTTCCATCAGGATTTAGACCGTACCATAGTACTGAGACTGCTCTCGTTAGAGGTTACAAACATCTACTCCTATCATCCGATCGTGGCTGTATTTCTCTATTAGTGTTATTAGATCTCATGCTGCTTTTGAACACTATCGATCACAACTTCTTTTAAAAAGATTGAAAACTACATTGGCATTAGTGGAACTGCTTGGCATGGTTCAAATCGTACTTATCTACCGTTATCAGTCTGTAGTAGTTAATGAAGAGATGTCTTATCGATCACAGGTTCAATAATGGAGTACCACAGGCTCAGTACTAGGACGTGCTTTTCACTCTGTACAATGCTACCCTTAGGACAGTATTAGGAAGCATGGTGTTCGTTTTCCACTGCTACGCTGACGATACTCAGCTCTATATTTCCTCGCGCCCTGACGAAACCTACAAATTCACAAAACTAACAGAATGCTAGCTGCAATTAAAAACTGGATGACAAGAATTTCTTATTATTAAATTCAGAAAAAAACTGATATCCTAATCTTTGGACCAAAAAACTTCCTCCAAAAAACCTTGGAATCTCTCTAAACACTTGACGGTGCTCCATTAAACCTCGTCCTCAGTTAGGAACCTGGGTGTGCTCTTTGATACCAATCTTTCATTTGAAGTCTGTTTCTAGTATCTGTAAAACCGCATTCTTCCATCTAAAAAAATATATCTAAATTAAGACATATGCTCTCAATGACAAATTGCGGAACGTGGTTCATGCATTCATGACTCAAGACTAGATTATTGTAACGCTCTACTGGGTGTTTGTGCTCGGCTTTTAAAGACTACAGTTGGTCCAATGCGGCAGCTAGAGTTCTTACTACAGAACCAGAAAGTATGACCATATTAGCCCAGTTTCTGTCAACATTACATTGGCTTCCTATTAACCAATCGTATAGATTTTAAAATCTTGCTACTTACTTATAAAGCTCTAAATGGTTTAGCTCCCAGTACCTAGCTAGCTCTAACATTATAGTCCTTCACGTCTATTGCGATCTCAGAATCGGCCAGTTGATAATACCCAGACTATCAAAATCAACTGAAGGCGGCAGATCCTTTTCCATTTTAGCACCTAAACTCTGAACAATCTTCCTAGCATTGTTCGGGAAGCAGACACACTCTGTCAGTTTAAATCTAGACTAAAAACACATCTCTTTCTCTGCCATACACATAACAATTATCAATACATTAAATTTTTCAAATCCGTTAAAGGATGTTTCGCTGCAATAATTATGTCGGCCGGACTGAGAACATTTTCCTATAACACTAGATATACCTGTACATCAGAATAATCAATGGCATCTACGTAATATCTTCTCTCTTCTTTATCCTGAGGTTTTGCCGGGGCGGGATCCAGCCCGTATCCAATCGATGGGAACCTTGTCTGGACCTGCCTACAATTAGCCCAGGAACCAATGGCCTACAGATCCAGTTCTGGCTGCATCTATAATTCTGATTTTTAATCCCCGTATCCCTTCATATATTTTATATATACTCTATTTTAATCTCTATAAAAAATGATATATTTAGAGTTTGATCTCCATATCCATTTACATATTATTATATATCTTACCAAGGGGTTGTTTTCCCCTCCTAGGACTTTTTTCCCAGTGTTAGCACGCTGGTTTTTCTCCTAGGGGTTTTTTCCACCCCTGGGAGTCAAGCCGACATTGCTTAATGTAGCACCATCTGGTAATGTTACATATACCACGCTTGTTTGTACAGCTTAGTTTTTAACCACTTCCCTTTTTTTCTGTGCTTCTAATATTAAAGCTGCTTTGAAACATTACCAAATTGTAAAAGCGCTATATAAATAATTTGACTTGACTTGACTTGTTGTGTCATGTTGCGGGGGTTGGGAGAGATCCCAGTGTTGGGTTACTACAGTCAATTGGAATGTGTTGTTGTGTTTATGTCCTCATATTACTGTTGGTGTCAATGTTGTTGGGGGTTGGTGAATCCCGGTTTAGGTTACTACAGTCAGATTTGAATATGTTTGTGTTTTAGTCCTTATTACTGTTGGTGTCATGTTGTGGGTTGGGGAAGAGCCCAGGTTTGGGTTATACAGCAATTGGAATATGTGTGTTGTGTTTTATGTCCCCATATTTACTGTTTGTCATGTTGTGGGTTGGGTGAAGATCCAGGTTTGGGTTACTACCAGTCAGATTGAATATGTGTTTTGTGTTTTAGTCCTCATATTACTGTTGGTGTCATGTTGCGGGGGTTGGGTGAAGATCCAGGTTGTTTTACTACAGTCATTTGGAATATGTGTGTGTGGTGTTTTATGTCCTCATATTCTGTTGTGTCATGTTGCGGGGTTGGTGAAGATCCAGTTTGGGTTACTACAGTCAGATTGGACTATGTGTGGTTGTGTTTTATGTCCTCATATTTACTGTTGGTGTCATGTTGTGGGGGTTGGGGAAGATCAAGTTTAGGTTATCCAGTCAGATTGGAATATGTGTGTTGTGTTTTATGTCCTCATTTTACTGTTGGGTCATGTGTGTGGGGGTTTGGGTGAAGATCCAGGTTTGGGTTACTACAGTCAGATTGGAATATGTGTGTTGTGTTTTATGTCCTCATATTTTACTGTTGAATGTCATTTGTGTGGTTGGGTGAAGATCCAGTTGGGTTACTACGTCAGATTGGAATAGTGTGTTGTGTTTTATGTCCTCATATACTGTTGGTGTCATGTTGGGGTTTTGGTACCCCTACGTCATTGGAATGTTGTGTGTGTTGTGATGTTCCTCATAGTTTACTGTTGCATGTTGTGGTTGGTTGGTGAAGATCCAGGTTTAGGTTACTACAGTCAGATTGGAATATGTGTGTTGTGTTTTATGTCCTCATATTTACTGTTGATGTCATGTTGTGGGGGTTGGGTGAAGATCCAGGTTTGGGTTACTACAGTCAGATTGGAATATGTCCTCATATGTTGATGTAGTTGTGGGGGTCTGGATCAGATTGGAATATGGTTGTGTTTTTGGTCCTCATATTTACTGTTGGTGTCATGTTGTGGGTTTGAATCCAGGTGACAGTGATGGAATTTTGTTTTGTTTTTTATGTCCTCATATTTACTGTTGAGTTTAGATCCACTACAGTAGAAATATGATGTCCTCATATTTACTGTTGGTGTCATGTTGTATAATTGATGTGTTTGTTGTTTTTTAAGCAGTTTACCAAAAAAAAATAAAAAGAAGCAGTAGGGAAGATCATTGACAAGCTGGTAAAAAAAAAGCACAAAAAAATGCACAATGAACACTTATTAGACAACTGTGTTGATCATGCTGTCTTTGCATCTGTTTCTATGAGTCGCTATAAGTAGGTCATTCGCCATATTAACGTTCTAAGTGGTTAGTGATGCCAAGTCCATGATATCCCGCTAAACTACACTACTTTTAAACTTTTGCAGTGTAATATACTTTCTGGGTTTAAAGGTTAAATCATTTTTTTCGCCAGGTGTCTTGACCGTAATCAAAATTTAAAATAAAAATGTACGGTTATAGTTTTGAGAATAGGGAAGCTGTACTATGTAATGTTACTGCGATCTGGCAACCACGCCAAGCAGGTCTGCGCACAGAGCGAGCTGAATGAGTCTGTGAGCTATATACTTGTATAATCGTCTACATCTGCCATAGAGTAAAACCACATTATTTTCATATGATTAAGGCCATCTTTGATGTTAAATAATTTTACACATAAGCTAATGAAAATAGTGGTAAAAAAAACCCTTTTAAATATTTTTGGTTGACGTTTTTTTTTTTTTTTAAAAACTGCTAAACAAGAAGTGTTAGTTTCGGTATCGGGCCCGATACCAAGCTCATTTACTTGTACTCGTAAAAATACCACCGATACCAAAGACCGAAACCTCATGTGACTGACAGAATTATCCGTGCAGAGAGACTCGGCCTACAGCAGCAGAAATAACGTCAGCCTCAGAGGTGTGGAAATACTTCAAAATTGATGATGACAGCACACACATTGCGAACTTCATGCTTTCGTTATCTTTTAGTGAAGCCTGATAGGCGGAATCGTGCTGAATGACCACAAGCACGCTCTCTCTCGCACACTCTCTCTCTCTTTCTTGCGTGCGATTCCAATTCTCTCAGACAACCAAGATCGTTTCTCCTCGTGCCTGAATGGTCAAATACACACATCCTTCCAAGATGGCGGACACATCTACGTGCCTAGAGCGCTTGAAGGCGGCATCTAGTTATATATATCTATTGGCTAGACTAAAGATAATTATAAGACTAGTTGGAAGAATAGAAAGATGAGATCTAGTCATCATTGTGTTTATTCTAGGAATCTGTTTTTCTCTTTTATAGTCATTCCTGAAAATCCTGCTGAAAAGGATGCCAGAAGGAAACAAAAACAGCAATGGTCAGAGAAGAGAAAGGAGACAGGAACAAAACATTTAGTTTTTTGATGTGTATTTTTTTTTTTTTTTTGGTTTTATATGTATGGCAAGGTTATACATGTTTAGTGATATGATATAATGTGCTTTGTTCAAGGTTATCAAAGGTAAAGGGTAAAGTGCTTACCTCAACGCATTTTTTTTTTTTTTTGTATATGAAAAAGCACACATAAATTGCTTCTTGTTCCCATACTGGTGTACTGTTTTATGTTCTCTCCTCCTCTCACACCACACACACACCACCCATATATATATATATATATATATATATATATATATATATATATATATATTTAATACAGTCATGGGACAAAATTGTTGCACCCTTGATAAATATGACAAGAAGACTGTAAAAAAAGTCTGCAATGTTTATCCTTTTGATCTTAATTCATAAAATTAGCAAAAATCTAACCTTTCATTGAAGAAAAATTGAAAGTGGGGGGGGGGAAATCACATTATGAAATAAAATTTTTTCCTCCAAAACATGTTGCCACAATTATTGGCACCCCTAGAATTTTTTTATGAGTAAAAGTCTCTGAAGTATAGTCCCATTCGTATTTACATTTTTAACACCATGGTGATCATGAACATGAAATTGTCCAGCCATGACTTCCTGTTCCACAAATATAAACGGAGAAACACAAAGGCCAAATTCCCGTAATCATTCATCACAATGAGTAAAACCAAAGATATATTTCTGATGTGCAGCAAAGATTGTTGAGCTTCACAAAATAGAACGTGGCTGTAAGAAAATAGCTAAGCACTTGAAAATCCCCATTTCCACCATCAGCAGGCAATAATAAGAGGTCCATCAAGATGTTAAAAATCTGCCTGAAGAGGACATGTGTCTAAATTCATCCTAATGTGAAGTGAGGAGAGAGTTTTAGTGGACAAACTCTCCAGGATCCCAGCTGGAGAATGCAGAGATTAGTTGAGTCCTTGGAGTCTCAGAAACCCTAAAAAAATTACAACGGCACCTACATCCCCACAAGCTGTTCAGGAGGTTCAAGAAAAATCCTCTGCTCTCATCCAAAACATCTCCACATATTCAGTTGTCAGTCAAGACTGGAACTTCAAACGGGACCAGCTTCTATGGTCATGAAAACTAAAAAAGAGCTTTTTTGGCAGCAAACCCCCAGATGGGTTTGGTGCACACTGAATAAAAGTAAATTTAAATAACTGACTGCTGGTCTTTAATGTCTGCTGGAGGTCCTGGATATCTTCACAAAATTAAGCTTCTGCCATGAACCTCTGACCTGAACCCTAAAGAAATGAGTGGAGTGATCTGAAGAGAGAATAGCACCAACATGGAGCTGGGAATCTGAAGGATCTGTAAGATTCTGCATGAAGAATGGTCTCTCTGTCAGGTATATGTCAGGTTTCTCCAAACTCATCAGGCATTTATAGGTAAGACTCAGAGCTGTTATCTGGCAAAGGAGGTTGCAAAAAGAATTGAATAAAGGTGCCATAATTGTGGCCACGTGTTTTAGAGAAAAAAAATATTTACAGTGGGTACGAAAGATTCAGACCCCTTTAAATTTTTCACTCTTTGTTATATTGCGCCTTTGCTAAAATCATTTAAGTTCATTTTTTTCCGCATTAATGTACACACAGCACCCCATATTGACAGAAAAACACAGAATTGTTGACATTTTGCAGATTTATTAAAAAGAAAACTGAAATATCACATGGTCCTAAGTATCAGACCCTTTGCTCAGTATTTAGTAGAGCCCCTTTTGATCTATACAGCCTGAGTCTTTTTGGGAAGATGTCATGTTGTTTGTTCACACCTGGATTTGGGGATCCTCTGCCCTTCCTCCTTGCAGATCCTCTCCAGTTCTGTCAGGTTGGTGGACAGCCATTTTTAGGTCTCTCCAGAGATGCTCAATTGGGTTTAAGTCAGGGCTCTGGCTGGGCCATTCAGAACAGTCCCAGAGTTGTTGTGAGCCCTCTGGAGAAGGTTTCGTCCAGGATATCCCTGTCTTGGCCGCATTAATCTTTCCCTCGATTGCAACCAGTCGTCCTGTCCCGGCTCTGAAAAACACCCCCACAGCATGATGCTGCCACCACCATGCTTCACGTTGGGACGTATTGGACAGGTGATGAGCAGTCCTGGTTTTCTCCACACATACCGCTTAGAATTAAGGCCAAAAGGTTCTATCTTGGTCTCATCACCAGAGAATCTTCAGGTGTTTTTTAGCAAACTCCATGCAGGCTTTCATGTGTCTTGCACTGAGGAGAGGCTTCCGTCGGCCACTCTGCCATAAAGCCCCGACTGTGGATGGGCTGCAGTGATGGTTGACTTTCTACAACTTTCTCCCATCTCCGACTGCATCTCTGGAGCTCAGCCACACTGATCTTTGGGTTCTTCTTACCTCTCTCACAAGGCTCTTCTCCCCCAATAGCTCAGTTTGGGCGGGATGGCCAGCTTCTAGGAAGGGTTCTGGTGCGTCCCAAATTGGTTCCATTTAAGGATTATTGAGGCCACTGTGCTCTTAGGAACCTTAAGTGCAGCAGAATTTTTTTTGTAACCTTGGCCAGATCTGTGCCTTGCCCAATTCTGTCTCTGAGCCTTCAATCAGTTCCTTTGACCTCATGATTCTCATTTGCTCTGCCATGCACTGTAGCTGTAAGGTCTTATATAGACAGTGTGGGCTTCCTAATCAGTCCATCCGTATAATCAAACACAGCTGGACTCAACTGAAGGTTGTAGAACCATCTCAGATGAGCAGAAGAAATGGTCAGCCACCTGAGTTAATATATGAGTGGTCACAGCAAAGGGTCTGAATACTTAGACCATGTGATATTCATGTTTTCTTTTTTAATAATCTGCAAATTGTCACATTCTGTGTTTTCCTGTCAATATATGGGGTGCTGGTGTACATTAATGAGGAAAAAATGAACTTAAATGATTTTAGCAAATGCCTGAATATAACAAAGAGTGAAAAATTTAAGGGGGTCTGAATACTTTCCGTACCCACTGTATTTCATACTATTTTTCTGCTTAGTACAGTTACGTCACAGTAGTAACTACAGAAACACAAACTATGATTTAAAAAATTATTTTTGCCCGTTTAAAATCAAATTAATTATTTTGATGCAATTATTATTTCAATATATGTCATTAAGTTGCACCAGTCACAGTGACTCGCAGTACCTGGATAATCTTGTGTTACCACTTTCAGCAGACCTGAGAATGTTGCCTTCACTTTGTTAAACCGTTTTGTCTTGCGTCGATCACTTTGGTCCTAATATAGACAATGTTTTCACGTTTGTGTTGTGTGTTAAACCGTTTGTCCTCATAGATCACTTTTGTCCTTAGACTACAACACCATTGTTCCCGTTTGTGTTTGTGTTAAACCGTTTGTCCTCATAGATCACTTTTGTCCTTATAATACACAATGTTTTCACGTTTGTGTTTGGGTGTTTTTTTTAAGTTTCCAATTAACCCATTTATCCCACACGGTCACTATTGTGGACCACAAATTTTTTCTCACATATTTTGGTGTGGTATTAAAAAGCAACCTCTAATTATGAATCATATGGTTCATTTATCATGCAATTTAAGGATGTCTGCATGAGTTCTGGCAGGTCTAACATATTGTGTAGGTTGTCATGTTACCACGACACATTTAGTTTCCTGTACTGGAGCCTCTTACTACAAGTATGAATGTTAAAGCTCCTAATGCAGTCAGTTAATAGTATTGTGATAGCCTCAATAACCATAAAATTATTTGACACAAAACTCATTCATGAAAGGTTATCTTACATACCTTTAACGTATAGGCATACAATGTGTTTATTCTGTGGTCGACTGCAGATAAATGAAGACGGTCACAATTGTGAACCAGTGTAGACCCACAGGAGTCTATTCCCCTATATGTTATTTGCTCATAAACTTATTTCATACTGACCGGGTAATTCATGTTTGGATTTACTTGATCCTGGGGACATCTATCTATCTATCTATCTAGCTATCTAATCTATCTATCTATCTATCTACTATCTATCTCTCTATCTATCTATCTACTATCATCTATCTAGCTTATCTAGCTGTCCTGTTGTCTTGTCTGCTGTCTGTCTGTCTGTCTGTCGTCTGTCTATCTATCTATCTATCTCTCAGCTATCTATCTGCCGTCTGACTATCTGCCTGTCTGGTCTTGAACATCTGCCGGCTGTCGTGACTATCTGACTATCTGCCTGTCTATCTTCTGTCTCTCTATCCGCCTGTCGATCGGTCCTCCGACTATTCTGCCTTCTGTTCTCCTACTTCTCTCTGACTACTGCCTCTCTGACTATCTGCCTTCTGCTATCGTCTGTCTGTCTGATAGCGTCTGGTCGTCTGTCTGTCTTCTGATGATCCATCTGTCTGTACATCACTAAAAAAACACACACCTAGACTGTCTCTCTACTAATCTGCCTGTCTGTGTCTGACTATCGGTCTATCTGACTATCTGCCTGCTGTCTGATGATCTATCTGTCTGTCTGTCTGTCTGGTCCCTGTCTGAATGATCTATCTGTCTGGTCTTCTGTCTGTCCTATCTGTCTCCTACTACTGCCTTTCTGTCTGTCTACTATCTGTCTATCTGACTATCTGCCTGTCTGACTATCTGCCCGGTCTGTCTTGATGATCTAATCTGTCTGTCCTGTCGTTCTGTCCCTGTCCTGATGATCTATCTGCTGTCGGTCTGTCTATCTATCTGTCTTCTTCGTTCTCTGCTATCTGGCCTGTCTCTGTCTTTCTGATATCTGTATATCTGACTATCTGCCATGTCTGACTATCTGTCCTCTCTGGTCTATCTATCTATCTGTCTGACTACTGTCTCGCTACTATCTGCCTGTCCGTCTGATATGCTTCTATCTTACTATCTTCCTGTCTGGCCTGAGATCTATCGGTCTGTCGGTCTATCGTCCTCTCTGACTATCTGCCTGTTCTGTCTGACTATGCTGTACCACCTATCTGACTAATCGCCCTGTCCTGTCCTATGATCTATCTGTCCTGTCTGTCTGGTCCAGTCTACTATCTGTCTATCTGACTATCGCTCTGTCCTACTAGCTGCCTGCTGTCTGATGATCTATCTGTCGTCTGTCTGTCTGTCTGTCTGATGATCTATCCTTTCTGTCTTCCTGTTCTGTCTATCTGTCCTCTGACTATCTGCCTGTCTGTCTGTCTGACTTCTGCTGTCTAGCTGACTATCTGCCTGTCTGGACTATCTGTTCCTCTGTTCTCTCTCTATTCTGTCTATCTATCTGGTCTGACGATCTGTCCTCCGGTCTGACCTATCTGCCTGTCTGTCTGACTATCTGTCTATCCCTACGAACTAATCTGCCTGTCTGTCTGATGATCTATCTGGTCTGTCTGTCTATTGTGCCTCTCTGACTATCTGCCTGTCCTGTCTGACTATCTGTCTATCTGACTATCTGCCTGTCTGTTGAGGATCATGTCTGTCTGTCTGTCCTGTCTATGACGCGGTCTGTCCCGTGGCTGTGTCTGGAGTCTATCTTTCTTCTCTGACTATCCTATCTGCCTGTCCCTGTGTCTGACTTTCTGTCTATCACGATATCTGACTATCTGCCTGTCCGCTATCTGTCTTCTGTCTGTCTGTTCCTGTCTGTCGATGATCTACTGTCTTCGTCTGTCGGTCTAGCTGTCGCTCTGACTAGCTGCTGTCTGTCGTCTGACGATGCTGGCGATCTGACTACTGCCTGTCTGTGACTATCATCTGTCTCTCTGTCTATCTATCCTTCTGACATCTTTCTCTCTGACTACGCCTGGCTATCTCCTGTCTTCTGACTATCTGTCGTCCCTCCCCCTGATGCTCTATTCTATCTTGCTGGGTTCCTGTCTTTCTGTCTATCTTTCCCCGACTATCGCCTCGGCTACTATCTTGTCTGACCTACTTCCTGCCTAAAGAACTCTTTACCACCTTTTACAAGGATTTTTGATATTCAGCATTATTAACCGCCAGACCTTTTTGGACCCTAGCGGTTTTTTTTGATTGACAGTAGTCCTCATAAGGGTTCAAAATATAGATCCAATGTCATTTTAATCCTCAATCACTTTAATTTTTGTTTTTGCGTAGATATGTCCTATTAATACAGTGTGGTGTAACCCTTTAATTACACGTATATGGCGTGTGTTGTGTATAGCTACTTTCCTCGATAAATGTTTTTGGTCATAGGCGTGGTTTGCATGTAATTATAATCTGTCCCCATATTGTGTATTTTGTCAGGTTGTTACATATCACGTTGTGTTGATGTAATGAATTCGAAGTGATATGTGTTTTGTGTGGCTACAACTAATTTTTTGATGTGCCCCCACTCTGTGAGGAAGTGGAAAGGGGTGTCCCCCTAATACAGCAAAACCTGGTTTGGGGCTGAAGTTTCCTTGTAATACACATAAACCCGTATGGGGGGGGGGGGGTGTGTGTGTTGTGTGTGTGTGTGTGTGTGTGTGTGTGTGTTTGTGTGTGTGTGTGTGTGTGGTCCCTCTCTCTCTCAAAAACTCCTGCTTCTCCGGGGCGTTTTATCCTGTCTCCGTGCCAATTACTGGAAATGCAGAACATGTGTTTTGTAATGTTTTTAGATTTAACCACTCGTTACCACGCGTCTCTGACGCTCTCTCCAGTTCAGACCCACTGAACCACACCCCCCTCGCGCCACAATATACCTATATTATGTGTATGGTTTGTGAATTTGACCAGCAGTTGACGTCGCTTGCTCTTAAGGGATCCAGTCCTTTGATTCCCTTTATTTTCCTCGTCATATCTCGTCTTTGCATTAGGATTTCGTTTAAGGCAGTATGGTCCGACAATGTTAGCCCGCTGCATTTTGTAGGATTATCATTCTCGTTTTTCACGCTAATTTTACTTATTTTCATGCCAGAACACTAGCCAACCCATGTAAACTGGCCAAACATACCCATAATTCTTTGCGTTCTGTGATGCGCGCCCAGTAAGTCACATGTCTTAGCAATCCTCGATGAAACTGATAAGCTGCAAGATGCGTGCTAAACAATAGATGGCGGTAAATGCAGTTTAGTTTGTGATCTAGTAAGACCATAGACTGTAAAAAAAAGATGGACGACGCGCGCCGCTTCCTTCCATTGAATGAACTGAGGCCAAAATGGGCCGACGAATGGGCGCTGACACGTTCCGCAATACATCAAAAAAAAAAAAAAAAACGGAGGCGAGTCGCAGTTCAAACTCGGTCCAGACGACTGCGTCATCATTGATGTATTTAAATGGACTATAAAAATTATACACAATTTAAAATTTACCTAATAAAATAAAAGGCTATTCTGTTTTCTAGAGCAATAAAAATTTGAACAACAGATTCAGTAGATAAACTCAATATACGTGCCACTAGAAAAATCTAAATCGTCAGAAACGTCTCTGCCATTTTAAATCAACTTCAACTAACGTTACAGGAGATCGATTAACTGTAATTAGAGTAGGCTTCATTAGTTTTGTCTGCAAATATTAGTTTATACCCATAAAATAATAAGTAACTGCCAGATAACGATCACCTGCTTTTCCCGACATGGTTAACATTATGTTTAAATGTTAACTAATAACATTATTAATTAGCTTAACCCCCCATTTAATATACAGAAAAAGTTCACTGATCCGTCATATCCTGTAGGTCGGTAGTACAGTTTACTGATGACAACTCATTTTGTGTTGGTGTTAATAACCATAAATCGAAAATTATAGTTAGTTTACATCTTCAGTTCTCCCTCGAAGCTCAGACAGTCCAGACAGCTGTCAATCAATTCGAATCATGATGACACGCCCCGTTTTTATAGCATCAATTACTACGAATAGAAATTATCCCAAAAACAACAATTTAATTATCAGCGTGATAAAACTACTTTAAATGACCAAAACCATCTTCAGAAGTTTTTTGAAGCAGAATTATTTTTAAGTTTTCACTAAAGTCTCATTCGACTGCATTGAGAGGGTGGGGTTTATGACCAGCCACCAGGGGGCGATCAAAGAGCCCACGGCTTCACTTTTCAGGACGTATGAGACACACCCTAGTAAGACGCTGTGCTGCTTCAGTGCATCGCAGGCTCGTCAGAACGCAAAACGGAATGTAGCTTGTAGCTTTTATTCGCTACTGGCTGGAAAATGTAGTTAACTACTGGAACAGCTACACTGTTTTAAGTAGCTGAGCTACATACAAGCTACTGAAAAATGTAGTTAAACTAGTAGCGCCGCTACATGTAGTTAACTACTCCCCAACACTGCATACAAGGATGCATATCTGGATATCTGCCTGTTCAAGTTCCCATGTGAGGATTGCATAGAGCAAAAGGATCATCATCTGTCTGCACCCTCCAATCAATTGGACATTTTCCTGAAATTATTGGGACTTGAAACTAAAAATTAAATTTGAGGATTTTTTTGACCAGAAGAGAGCAGCAGAGAATGTGATTGAGAGTCAAATGAAGTGAAGTGACATGTGGCCAAGTATGGTGACCCGTACTCGGAATTTGTGCTCTGCATTTAACCCATCCAAGTGCGCACACGCACACACGCACACGCACAAACGGAGCAGTGGGCAGCCAATGCTGCAGCGCCCGGGGAGCAGTTGGGGGTACGGTGCCTTGTCTCACCTCAGTCGTGGTATTGAAGGTGGGAAGAGCACTGGATATTCACTCCCCTCACCGACAATCCCTGCCGGACCTGAGACTCGAACCCATGACCTTTGGGTTACAAGTCCGACTCTCTATCCATTAGGCCACGACTGCCCCAAAATTATTGTACATATTCATTTTATCAAAATCTTTAAAATAATATAGGCCTATTGTAAAAAACTAATTGAGAAAATGTAAACATTCAAGGCAACTTGATGTCAAAATGTTAAGTTCTCTCAACTATTGTTTTAATAATTGTACAAGTAAACTAATGTTTTGTCAATTGAATTGTTTGTTCACTAACTGCAAAATGCTTCATTCAGCCAATAATTTCATAATGACAACATTTCTTGTTCAGCAAATTTTCATTTAGGAACACAATGAATAAGTTAACTTATGAAGAAAGTTGTAGTTTGTGTTTTTATTTTTCTTTCTTTCAGTGTTTGTTCACAGCAGATGTTTGAATGATTTATTAAAATGTTTCAGACATCACACTAACCTTTAAATAACATTCTACTACATTAAGGAAACTGGATTTTATGTTCTTGGAATGTTACAAATCAACATTCCTACAATGTTGAATTTAGATCAAAATTAAGTTGAAAGAACGTTTGAGGAACATTATACCTTATAAAAACTTTCCTCAATTTCAAGAAAACTGGATGTTTTTAATGTTCCCAGAACCAACACTGAATATTTAGAGAACATTCTTATAACAAAATTCTGTTAACTGGGAAACTATAAATATTTCTGCCTCAATGGGATCAGAATCAAACACTCATGAGAATGAGCATCGGTGCTGATCCTCTGCTCATAAAATGTTATGTTCCGTTGATTTTATATAGATCTTATTAGTGACCACACTCTTAGAAAAAAAAGTACAAAATTGTACCTTTAGGGGTACAGTGGTACAAAGGTACAAATTTGTACCCTTGTGATTTGTACCTTAAGAGAACAGTTTTGTACCTTTGGTGATAATTTTGTACCTTTATTTAACAGTACAAAATTGACCCTTCAAAAGGGTACAAAACTGGCTTTTTGACAGCGTACAATCGTTGACTATAATGAGATATATATTTTATACACACACACACACACACGCTGAATTAAAATCAAAATTTATTAAATCCTTTTCATTTTCACATTTTACAACATTTAATTTTAAACACATTTTTAAACATTCCATATGAGTCCATCTTGGCGGGTGTTAAAAAGTAACACTGAAGCAGTGTTAAAGTTATGAGATAATGATTGATGATTGAGTGATGATTGACAAAAAACTGGTCTCTTAAGGTACAAATCACAGGGTAGGACATCACATTTGTACCTTTGAGGGTACAGCCCCAGTGACAAGCCATTGTACCCCTAAATGTACAATTTTGTACTTTTTTTCTGAGAGTGTTTTTATTTGAAATTAAGGTCCTGTGATGTAAGTGATATTGTACATCCCGTTTGTTACAATAATCATTACAAATATCAAGGTGGCAGGGTCGCAAGTAAAAGTCCTGCCATATTTTTATTCCACCCACTGAAGCATTAATGGATAAATATTAATGAGTGATGATTGAGCATTATGAAGACACCTGATGATAACAAGCAGAATTGCATTCTGGGTGCCACCAATCAAAATTCACAACATGATGGTTCAAAACAGCTGATAGCACTATCACATTGTTTCTTGCCTTAACAAACAGCAACAGCCACAGAAACAGTCAAGAGTCAAACTGCCTAACTGAAGTAAGCGCGGACTCGATCACGGTGACATCAAACCAAACTTATTTTCAACAAATCATCACATAAACCTCTGGTCATTCTCAATAACAACTTTGTAGATGAATGTCAGAAATAAGTCAGTCTGGTAGTAATAAGTGAAGCTGGTAATGCTGTTTGTGGAGATGTTTAACCAGATCTTCAGAGATTTAATGTCTTTTATCTTCAGTGATTTCATTGAAGGCTGTGGCTGAAGTCTTAGTTCTGTTGTTTTCTCTCTTCAGTGAGTCTGCTCATTATCACCTAATTATCTCATTAACTCCAGCATGTTTCTGGTTACATTAAACAGCCTGTAGTGTGCCACTGAGCAGTGGTTCAGTTCATCTGGGCTAACCCATGTGGGGCCTCCATGGAAACTGTGACAAAAATGTCTGGGCCCCAGTTGGGCAGCTCAGGTGACACCCATCTGGACCCCACCATGCTGTGCTGGCTGGGATGTGTTGAGTATGATTACCAGCAGATAAAGAGTAATTTAAACAATTAAGCTCATTCAGTTTTACAGAATTGTATAACTTACATGACATTGAATCAACAAAATACTATTAAGAATACACATGTAATGTATTGCATTAAAAAAGCATATTAAGTACACTGTAAAAAATATATGAACATTATTGACAAATATTTTAATATTACTTTAATCCTCAAAATAAGTTAATTAAATTTTTAATCAGTTTAATGTTATTTAAATTGAAATAACTTAAGCAGCCAAGTTGATTGTACTTAAAGGATTAGTTCACTTTCAAATAAAAATTAGCCCAAGCTTTACTCGCCCTCAAGCCATCCTAGGTGTATATGACTTTCTTCTTTCTGATGAACACAATCAGAGATATATTAATAAATATCCTGATGCATCCGATCTTTATAATGGCAGTACGCAAGTAAAATATCTAGCTTCCGCCAGACCATTTTCTGTATTCAGTGTACAAGAAAGTGTAAAACTCTTGCAGTTCTCTGATTGGATGGAGACACTTTCTGCAGCTCATACTCGTGAAACCCTGTTCACTGCCATTATAAAGATCGGATGCATCAGGATATTATTAATATTTTTCGATGTGTTCAACAGAGGTGTATAGTCCAGGGGTCAGAAAGTAAAAGTCCTGCCATATTTTTATTCCACCCCACTGAAGCCTTAATGAGATAAAAAGTGTTAATTGAGTGATGATTGAGCATTATTGAAGACACCTGATGAAACAAGCAGAATCACCAAAGGAGAAAATCACAATTTTTAAGTTACCATCATTGAGGTCAGGGTTTGTTTTAGTTGGCTCTTGAGCTCTGTTTAGTATTAGAATTTTTTTTTGGCAGTTTTAACTGCATTAAAACAGGACACGGTGGAGACACTTTCAAAACCACTTGAGTACATCTGACATCTTCAATGATGGACAGTCTGGTTTTGATGGAGGATGAAGCAAACAGCTTCATTAGATTCATTTCATACAGCAGTATGCAGGAACCTGGATTATTTTCCATTTTTTTGATGCAACAATGAATTTGGCTGATGTGCAATCATTTAAATCGATCAAGTTTTTAAAAAACCCTCAATTGTTCCTCATTGTCTTTTGGATGTCAGGTGCGAGCCAAGTCTTGTGTTCAGTTCAGAGCTTTTCTCTTTCATTTTTTTCCTTTTGTTGAAGGACTCAGGAAGGCCTTTTGTTTAGAAAGCAGCTCATCTGTCCATCAATGATGTGAAAGTGTAGCTGACCAAATGTTTGACTTCCAGATTCATTAAATTTTATTGAGGTTTTCTACATTGCTCCTGAGTGATTCAGTTGTGTGAGCAATATTTTAATGATGTCAGATTCTTCCTCTTTCTTTCTCTTTCAGCCATTGTTCAAGACGCTTCTTTCAAATGGAGATTCCATGATAATTTAGAAGATCGATCAATGCGTGAATTCCTCTATGAATTTTCCACGGATCTTTGGTAAGAGAGAGCCGAGTTTCTTCATGAGACTCAATCTGCACTGGTTGCAGTTTTTCTTCATGTCATTGATTTTGTCATGAAAGCAGTAAATGTCGAAGCAGGCGTGTCTGTCAGAAGATCACTGCATTTCATCCAGTTGTACTTAAACTCTCATAACAGATTCAATGTCTGCTTAAACTGTGCTGATTTCATGTTGAAACTTTACAACTCTTGAGAAAAGTTTGTCCAAAGGATAAAGCCAAACTCTCAGAGGAACTGCAAGCTCTTTGTTTCTCCCAGCAGTTTCGGAAGATCTTCAAACCTTCATATCTTCTTCAAAAGAGGTCGGGTTACATGGAAGCTGGAAGTCGCCATAAAATGTACACTTGAATTTTTGGACAGCAGTCTTCTGATTGTCATTCAGTCTCATACTAGCTCCAGCTGAAATGCCTTTTAGCTGCTCTATGCAGCTTTTACTTCTCCTGCTATCTCCTTTTTGTCTTCATCTGAAGAAACTTCTCTGTCAAAAACAAGCAGGCATGCTCCATACAGCACTGCTGTCACTACATGTGGGCTACATCATTCTCATAGTGAGCCATGTCTCCAGAAGCAAAGTGGTTCATGATCAGCTCTTCAAACTTGGTTGTTGAATGATAATGTAATGTCAGTCTCTGTTGACTGAATGATTTCTTGGTGTCTTTGAGAAAATTTGCAGCTCCACTTACATCGATGAGTCCACCAAAAAGACTCAGTTTCAGACACAACCAATATTCAGCAATTTAGATTTTTCTTCAATTGAATCTGAAGCTGTGACTGTGAAAAGTGTATTAATTGGGGTTTAATGATTTGTTCTGCTGCAGCTGCTCTTTACTCCAAGCCTGATTCCTGTAATGGAGAAAAATTAATAATTTATATATAAATATTTAGCCCCTTGGGAAACACATTCATTTTCCTTCATTTCTCCCAGCAGAACAACCCACATTATTTTTTGTTTCTTGCCCCATTGACCATTCTCTCCCATTTATTTTTCTATTTATTTACATAAATGTCAGGTGAATCACTAAATATAGACACATTTGTGGATTATCACATCAATGCCATATCAAAATGCAGAACTACCAACTAGTTCAAATAATTTAAATAACCAGAGTTATAAAAATCAGTGTAAATGAGAATAAAAAAAATTATTAATGAAATCTGAAATACAGAAAAAGACAATTCACTATTAATAAAATCTCATATATCATATAACATGTCTGTCACAAGTGTTTGCAGGAGGATGAATGCAGATGAAGGATCAGATGAAACAGTCTTGAATAAAATCCACAGTTAATAAACAACAAAGACAAAAACAACCTTGATATAGACAAAACCAGGAAAAACGCAAATGAACTAAAAGGACTAAAATACACAGATCAAACAAGGTGATGAAGGAAGAACAGCTGAAAAGAATAACAAAATCAAATTAGTAACTATGGTGACAAACTAAAGAGGGAAAATGAAGTGCAAGTCCTGAAGTGCTTTGAATGTGATAAGAAGTATCTTGTATTGAATACGAAAACGAACGGGTAGC
This sequence comes from Culter alburnus, assembly GCA_028476615.1. Taxonomy (NCBI): domain Eukaryota; kingdom Metazoa; phylum Chordata; class Actinopteri; order Cypriniformes; family Xenocyprididae; genus Culter; species Culter alburnus. The sequence continues at coordinate 23,668 of JAOTNS010002559.1, forward strand.
CAATGGAGTCTGCGTAGAATAGGAATAATGTGGGAAGATTGCTTTGTATATGTGAGGACCCAAGCTGCAAAGAGTCTATATACGAGACCAGATTAAACTTAAATGAACCTCAAGGGCTGAATCTGAAATCTATACCCTCAAATAGAGCATTATTGAGGTGACAGCCATTTGTAGTGGTGTCCGAAACCATAGTGGAGATTATCGAGTGCACTCTTTCTATCACACACTGCACCGCAATAATGAGTATACAAGTACAGGTGCTGGTCATATAATTAGAATATCATCAAAAAGTTGATTTATTTCACTAATTCCATTCAAAAAGTGAAACTTGTATATTATATTCATTCATTACACACAGACTGATATATTTCAAATGTTTATTTCTTTTAATTTTGATGATTATAACTGACAACTAAGGAAATCCCAAATTCAGTATCTCAGAAAATTAGAATATTGTGAAAAGGTTCAATATTGAAGACACCTGGTGCCACACTCTAATCAGCTAATTAACTCAAAACACCTGCAAAGGCCTTTAAATGGTCTCTCAGTCTAGTTCTGTAGGCCAGTGTTTCTCAACTCCAGTCCTCGGGACCCACTGCTCTGCACATTTTGTATGTATCCCTTATTTAACACACCTGATTTAGATCATCAGCTCATTAGGAGAGTCTGCATGAACTGAATTGAGTGTGTCAGATAAGAGAGACATACAAAATGTGCAGAGCAGTGGGTCCCGAGGACTGGAGTTGAGAACCACTGCTGTAGGCTACACAATCATGGGGAAGACTGCTGACTTGACAGTTGTCCAAAAGACGACCATTGACACCTTGCACAAGGAGGGCAAGACACAAAAGGTCATTGCAAAAGAGGCTGGCTGTTCACAGAGCTCTGTGTCCAAGCAAATTAATAGGGAGTCGAAGGGAAGGAAAAGATGTGGTAGAAAAAAGTGTACAAGCAATAGGGATAACCGCACCCTGGAGAGGATTGTGAAACAAAACCCATTCAAAAATGTGGGGGAGATTCACAAAGAGTGGAGTCAGTGCTTCAAGAACCACTACGCACAGACATATGCAAGACATGGGTTTCAGCTGTCGCATTCCTTGTGTCAAGCCACTCTTGAACAACAGACAGCGTCAGAAGCGGCTAAAGACAAAAATGACTGGACTGCTGCTGAGTGGTCCAAAGTTATGTTCTCCAGTGAAAGTAAATTTTGCATTTCCTTTGGAAATCAGGGTCCCAGAGTCTAGAGGAAGAGAGGAGAGACACACAATCCACGTTGCTTGAGGTCCAGTGTAAAGTTTCCACAGTCAGTGATGGTTTGGGGTGCCATGTCATCTGCTGGTGTTGGTCCACTGTGTTTTCTGAGGTCCAAGGTCAACGCAGCCGTATACCAGGAAGTTTTAGAGCACTTCATGCTTCCTGTTGCTGACCAACTTTATGGAGATGCAGATTTCATTTTCCAACAGGACTTGGCACCTGCACACAGTGCCAAAGCTACCAGTACCTGGTTTAAGGACCATGGTACCCTGTTCTTAATTGGCCAGCAAACTTGCCTGACCTTAACCCCATAGAAAATCTATGGGGTATTGTGAAGAGGAAGATGCAATATGCCAGACCCAACAATGCAGCAGAGCTGAAGGCCACTATCAGAGCAACCTGGGCTCTCATAACACCTGAGCAGTGCCACAGACTGATCGACTCCATGCCACAACGCATTGCTGCAGTAATTTAGGCAAAAGGAGCCCCAACTAAGTATTGAGTGTTGCCAAGATTTCTAAAAATCCTTTCTTTGTATTGGTCTTAAGTAATATTCTAATTTTCTGAGATACTGAATTTGGGATTGTCCTTAGTTGTCAGTTATAATCATCAAAATTAAAAGAAATACATTTGAAATATATCAGTCTGTGTGTAATGAATGAATATAATATACAAGTTTCACTTTTTGAATGGAATTAGTGAAATAAATCAACTTTTTGATGATATTCTAATTATATGACCAGCACCTGTAGCTTTAAGAAATGTGTCTCAGCAATTAAGAAAAAAATTCTGCATGAAAACCCAAAACTAAATGAATTCACTGAAAAAGTGAGGTTCAAGTGAAAGTATTCATATTCACACTGCATATTCTTATTTATAAACAATGAAGCAGCTGACACATGCGCCCCTATAAATAAGTTCAGATTTATATTAAAATAAATTTTTATTAAAGTCATCGCATTGTCTCTTTCCCTCAGTTTCACAGACAAGGCTTAAGCAAGTCCTAGACTAAAATGAATGTTTGAGCTGTTTTAATTTAAAGCAACTTGATTCCTTCAAAGGAATGTTTAAAATGTCCTAATTAATCCTGGCTTAATCTAAGCCCTGTCTGTGAAACTGGAAGGATGGTACTCACCATTTTCTCACATGGCCTCTAGGTGGCAGTGCTTCACAAAACAATCAGTCTCTAAAAACATTAGTGACCATCATTAAATGATCATGATTTTCCAAAAATATAAATATTATATCTATTTGTTGATTTCATAGTATTGCTATGATAAACTGTTTTTTTTTGTTGTTTTTTTTTACTGCAGAAATGGTTCACATTTTGCTGCTGTCAATTTGTATTTTTTGAAAAAAGGCAATAAATGACCATAATCAACATAGTATTTTTTACATTTGCTAATTTAGCAGATGCTGTTTATTCAAAGCAACTTACAAATGAGAAAAATACAATATTATTTGATCCTATTTTCTATAAGGACCAGCTTAGAGCAGCATGCTGATATTAGTTAATTCATGCTAGTTTGGTTTTGGTTTCAAGACGATCATAGACATGTTTTCACAAGAAAAAGAACATCTGACCAAAGATTTTAAGTTCAAACATATATAACATTTTTTGCTCCAGTATTTTCTTCTCCTGCTCTCTTCTTGATGTTTTTCAGTGTTTCAGCCTTTTCAGACTCATTTATTTCCTTCAGTTTCTCAATCAGAAAATCAATGTGTTTAAGTGTGATCAGAGAATCAGTGTTGAGAGCGATCATCTGCAGATATTCCACACAGTCAAAAGCTTCGATCACCAGCTTTATTTTCTCTTTCTCTAATTCTTTAAATTCTTCTTTCATGTTTTCCATCCATCTCCAATCTTCCCATCATATTCCTTCTTTAAATCATCATATGTCCTCTTCTCTTTTCTTGTCCTTATTACATATATTGCTGCTTCTTTGACATGTTTGCTTTTGTTTATTGTTAGCCTTGTTTTTCTTCAGAGCTTCTTGAGTTTGTTTCAGCTCATTTTGCTTTAGTTCCTTCATTTGAACACGTGATTGTAGATTATTGATTTACCTCCAACTGTTACTGTAACACTCTCTAGTCATCCTCAGGGATTTTGGTTGTATTGTCTTAAGAAACTTGAACAATCCTGCCATTCCTCTAAAACTGAAATTCCATGATTGTTCCTGGAAAATTCATATTCTCATCAGCAGGTTCTGACTGATGGTTGTTAAACAGGAAATACACTGGCTGATTCTTGTCATTCTCTGCACACTTGATTTTAGCCTCTTTAACAGCCGGGCATCTTTAGGTGGAGCTCCATCTGAGTGTGTGAAGAGCAGGACAATGTTTTCAGCAATATCTCTTCCAAATAAAGACTGAACAGAATTAAATATGTATTGTTGTCTTCCAGAGAGACGATTCTGGGTTGCTTTAATCACCAGACACACTGCATGTATTTCATTGATCCCTTCTGCAGATTTACATAAACTAAGCAAACTGATGGCGATCTTTTTATCAAGATCGATTCCCCATGTGTCTCCATATCCTGCAGTGTTGATGATTGTTAAATCGATTGGACTCTCTTCTAGATAAAACCCATAAACAGTGATGATGGAGGTCTGACTGTAAACTGAAGATCGGTCACTCTGATCATCTGTGATCTCAAACCAAACCTTGTCTTCTCTCTGAACACCCAACATGTAGTTGATCATCACATTGATCAGGGTTGTTTTTCCTGTTCCTGTTTCTCCCACCATAAGAATGGTTTTATGGGGTTTGTTTGTGTCTCTCTCCCCAAAGGTCATTTTTATATATTGCTCAGATTGATTCAAATTGTGTGTCTTTTTTTCAAGATGATATCGAGCAGGATTTCCATCTTCAATTAAGATGCTTTTCTTGATGAGATAATTTTTGTTCTGTATAAAAACACAATAACAATAAAGATGTTCATGTGTAAATGTTGTACAATGTCATATTTTGAAATCATCATCAAATTATAAAATGTCCACCAACATCCCAGATATAATAAAGGCCCTTTCACATAACTTTAAAAAAAAGTTAAGCATTATTTATTTTATTTGTCATTTCTCCTCATATGCTAAATGTTAGTTTAAAATTGTTGCAATGTTTTCTGTTTTGCATACTTAGTAATTACATGTTTTGTTAGTTAATTTGCATCAGTCTTCTGTGAGGCTAGTTTACCTTGTTACCAGTAGCAACCTAAAATCACTCTTTACTGGGATGCTATCAGCATGTGATCATCAGATCAGTGATTGTGTTTCAGGTTCAAGTCATGTGAAAAGGCCTCAAGATTAGAATAACAGTGTTTAATGGTGTAAGAATAAACTCTATAGCTGATATTTCATGAATGAGCATCATACCTTTGTAATGATTGTGGTGACATCAGATTCAGTGATGTAGTTGAGTTTTCCCACTGCTGCACATTTAATATTGTACTCAGTATCTGGTCTGAGATCAGTCAGAGTAACTGTATTCTGGTTCTTTGACACAGTTTGAGATCTCCAGTCTTCCTCTTCCTTCATTTTGTACAGTAGTTTGAGCTTCTCTGTAGCAGGACACGGTGGAGACACTTTCAAAACCACTTGTCTATGTCTGACATCTTTAATTAGTGGACAGTCTGGTTTTGATGGTGAAGTAAAACAAACAGCTTCATTACATCCATTTGTATACAGAAGAATGCAGGAACCTGGATGATTTTCATGGTCTTTTATGGAAACCATAAATTTAGTGCTTTCACTCCTACATGACATCATCAGCTCTTTAAATGTTTTCAGATGTTCTCTCATTTTCTCCCTGATTCTTCCAGTGAGCCATGATTGAGACGCCACACCAGGTTTCTTCTGTGGATTTCTCATCATTTGAGGATTCATGTAATTTTCTTGTTCATTAAGAAACTCATCCGGCTGCTCCAGAGAACTGAAAGTGTAACAAAACACGTTCTCCACCTGAATATCTGACAGATATGAGTCCAAACTTCTGCTCACTTCGGCTCCAAAGTCCATTAACTGTCGAAGAAACTCATTAACTGTGTTCAATTCTTTTTCTTTCGCTGTGATCCACTCTTTCAGACTGTTTTCATTGAATGGAGACTCATCATGAGCTTGTAGAAGATCCTTCAGAGCACAAGACTCTTTTTCACAAGCTTTAACTGACTGGATCACAGATTTGATTCGGTCACTGAATTCTTGTCGGTACATTTGGCAGTTTTGCTGCATATCTTGTATTTTCTTATGAAGTGCACTAAAAGTTGTTTCTCTGGTGTTTTCCAGAAGTTCACTGCACTTGTTTTCAGTCCAGTTTAGATTTTCGATAACAGACTCTTTGGCCTTGATGAGATTCTGGTTTATGACTGTGAGACGCGTCACATCACTGTCTACGGTGTAGTTCAGTTTTCCCACTGCTGCACATTTAATATTGTACTCAGTATCTGGTCTGAGATCAGTCAGAGTAACTGTATTCTGGTTCTTTGACACAGTTTGAGATCTCCAGTCTTCCTCTCCTTCATTTTGTACAGTAGTTTGAGCTCCTCTGTAGCAGGACATGGTGGAGACACTTTCAAAACCACTTGAGTACATCTGACATCTTCAATGATTGGACAGTCTGGTTTTGATGGAGGAGTGAAGCAAACAGCTTCATTAGATTCATTTTCATACAGCAGTATGCAGGAACCTGGATTATTTTCAATTTCTTTTGATGCAACAATGAATTTGGCTGATGTGCAATCATTTAAATCAATCAAGTTTTAAATACCTTCAAGTTGTTCCTCATTTCTTTTGGATGTCAGGTGTAAGCCCAAGTCTTGTGTTCAGATTCAGAGCTTTTCTGTTCATTTTTACCTTTTGATGAAGACCTCAGGAAGGCCTTTTGTTTAGAAAGCAGCTCATCTGTCCAGTCCAATGATGTGAAAGTGTAGCTGACCAAATGTTTAACTTCCAGATTCATTAAAATTTTACTGAGGTTGATTTCTACCATTGCTCCTGAGTCATTCAGTTGTGTGAGCAATGATTTAATGATTTCAGATTCTTCCTCTTTCTCTTTCAGCCATTGTTCAAGAGCGCTTCTTTCAAATGGAGATTCCTCATGTTCTTGTAGAAGATCAATCAATGCTGAATCCTCTATAGATTTTCCACGGATCTTTGGTAAGAGAGAGCCGAGTTTTCTTCACGAGACTCAATCTGAACTGGTAGCAGTTTTTCTTCATGTCATTGATTTTGTCATGAAATGCAGTAAATGTCGAAGCAGGCGTGTCTGTCAGAAGATCACTGCATTTCATCTCAGTCGTACTTAAACTCTCAATAGCAGATTCAATGTCTGTGCTTAAACCTGTGCTGATTTCATGTTGAAACTTTACAACTCTTGAGAAAAGTTTGTCCAAAGGATAAAGCCAAACTCTCAGAGGAACTGCAAGCTCTTTGTTTTCTCCCAGAAGTTTTGGAAGATCTTCAAAAACCTTCATGGCATCTTCAAAAGAGGTCGGGTTACATGGTAGCTGGAAGTCGCCATAAAATTTACAGCTGAATTTTTGGACAGCAGTCTTCTGATTGTCATTTAGTCTCATACTAGCACCAACTGAAATGCCTTTTAGCTGCTCTAATGCAGCTTTTACTTCTCCTGCTATCACCCTTTTGTCTTCATCTGAAGAAACTTCTCTATCAAAAACAAAGCAGGCATCTGCTCCGTACAGCACTGCTGTCACTACATGTGTGGCTACTTCATTCTCATAGTGAGCCATGTCTCCAGAAGCAAAGTGGTTTATGATCAGCTCTTCAAACTTTTTTTGAATGATAATGTAATGTCAGTCTCTGTTGATTGAATGATTTCTTGGTGTCCTTGAGAAAATTTGCAGCTCCACTTACACCGATGAGTCCTCCTAAAATACTCAGTTTCAGACAACTATCAATATTCAGCAATTTAGTTTTTTCTTCAATTGAGTCTGAAGCTGTGACTGTGAAATCTGTATTAATTTGGGGTTTAGTGCTTATGTTCTGCTGCAGCTGCTCTTTACTCCAAAGTCTGATTCCTGTAATGGAGAAAAATTAATGATTTATATCTAAATATTTTAGCCCCTTTGGAAAAGACAACCTTAATTTTCTCTCAGCCAAACACACATTATTTTTGTTTCTTGCCCCATTGGCCATTCTCTTCCACTTATTTTTGTATTTATTTACATAAATGTCAGGTGAATCGCAAATAAGAAACATCAGTGGATTATCACATCAATGTCATATCATAATGCAGAGTAACCAACTAGTTCAAATAATTTAAATAAACCAGAGTTATACAAATCAGAGTAAAAATAAAATAAAATAAATGAAAATCAGAAATACAGAAAAAAGACAATTCAACTAATAATACAATCTCATATATTGTATAACATATCTGTCACAAGTAGTTGCAGGAAGAAGTACAAAGATGAAGAATCAGATGAAAACAGTCTTTAATGGAATCCAGAGTTAATAAAACAGGCAGACAAGAAAACAACCGTAATATAGACAAAACTCAAATGAACTAAATGGACTAAAATACACAGATCAACAAGATGATTAAGGAAGAACAGATAACATGGTGACAAACTAACGTGGGAAAATGAAGTTCAAGTCCGTGAAGTGCTTTGAATGTGATAAGAAGTATCTTGTATTGAATACGAAAGCGAATAATAGGTATAATGTGGGAATATTGTAAGCTTTGTATATGTGAGGACCCTATAGCTGCAGAGAGTCTATACATACGAGACCGGATTAAACTTAAATGAACCTCAAGGACTGACTCTGAAATCGCCTCTATACCCTTAAATAGGGCATTATTTGAGGGAACAGCCATTTAATGTCCGAAACCATAGTGGAGATTATTGAGTGCACTCACTCTGTCCCACATTCGACCGCAATAACGAGTGTACAGCCCATGTAACAGCTGTCTGAATTCACTCACTTCTTTTCATTAACACCTTCAAGTGAACTGTTTTAGTGCAGTAACGTAGGGAATAGTTATTGAGGGCTTATGGGACGATTTCAGATTCAGCCACGGACTTAATACACAAATCAAACATCAAGGATGAACATCTGAACAGAATGACAAAATCAAATTAGTAACTATAAAGACAACTAAGCGGAAACACAGGTTAAACAACACAGAACCGTGACGATGTCTGGTAAAATAGTATTATATTCGAAATGAGGACTTAAAGGTGCTAAAGAGGATGTTTTGTTTTATACATTTTTGCAATATTACTTGAAACTGTCTTTACTAACTGATAAAAGACTATTTATTAGGTGCACTGAAAGGAATAATATTAATATACATCATCTGTGCACGAGGTAGGGCCTTAAAAACATCAGCCAATCGTTTACGCGATCATCGCGTAAACCAGTGTTTCCCAAACTTTTTTTCTGGGGACCCACATTTTAAATTCGATAAATCCTTGTGACCCAATAAACATTAGGCCCATATAGTTCATATATCACAAAGAGAATTTATACATTAACAAAATATGTATGACCATTTTTAAGGTCAGTTAAGCTTCCACTTAACTATTTAAAAGAGATACAGATATTTGACAAAGCACATTATTTTTTATTTACCTGTTGTTGACAATAAGTAAAATGCAGAGGTGAAATGAGAAAGGAAGTTGACAGGGCATCTCATTGTTTTCATATTCTCATCATTACAGTGTACACAATTTATACTTAATGAGACAAAGTGCAAAATAGGGCAGTTAATCATTTATTTTTCTTCCTATCATCAATAAAACCAGACAGAATCAATGCATGCCTTTCATATAACATTCAATGCTTTGCACATCTACCAGAATAATATGAACAAGTTTCTTACTGAAATATTTTTTGAGAACTTTTTTATGCACCCACTGTAATATACACATTTTATAAAGTGCACAGTATGACAGGCTCTCATTTTTTCTTCTCAAAACAAAAATATGAATGCAAACAATCTTTAGAACAATAGTAATATGAACCTTCAGAGCTATCAAAAACATGCTTTAAGTTTTTTTTTATTTTTATGTTGGTCAGGCAGAAGAAGAGTAATGTTTAAGTGCACCAGTCCTTATCATCAGTTTCACCAAATCAAGGCAGTTTACCTGGCTAATGGGAGAGATGGGCCTGCTTGTTTTTTAGAATTACATTCCAGTTTGGTGTACATGAGGAGACTGCAACACGCATATCAGGTGCAGCATTCAGTCTATTCCTGTATTTTGTCTTTGTTTTTGTGAGAACTGAGAACCCAACTTCACATTTGTATGTAGTTGTAAAAGGAATAAGCAACAGTATGCTTGCCTTGCTTAAGACAGGGTATTCAGATGAAATGCTTACCCAAAATGATGATAATGTCATGGATTCATGTCTTCTTTTAAGTGTCTGGTCACTGCTCAGCTGTAACAGTTCAGTTTCTTCAGAAGCAGTTAGTCCAAGCTCCAGCAGTGACTCTGGACTTTCAAAATCAAAGGGATTTTGGATCCACCTTTTATCATGCAAAATATCATATCTGTCCTTAGGGAAATAGTGCTCAAAGTTATTAATGAGTGCAACTAGGTGTGTCACTATTAGCCCAGTCAGGTGTTTCACTTGTGTGTCAGTGACATCATTTTCCTCTATGTGCTGTAACACAGTAGGGAACATGTAGTGACTGGGTTTTGGACTTCTGAGTCGTGCAAGCCACAGCTTTAGAGACTTTTGAAAGTTGAGAATGTGTTTCCAGTTTTGGAAAACATCATCATTCTGTCCTTGCAGTTTCAAACATAGCTCGTTGAGAGATGAAAAGATATCTGCCAGATATGACACTGTAAAAAGCCATTCTTCAGTGAACAGCTCTGCAAGTGAAGACTTTTTCTCAAGGAGAAAAGCATGAATTTCATTTCTCAGTTCATATATTCTTGTGAGGACTCTACCTTTGGAGAGCCAGCGCACTTCAGTATGAAACAGTAAATGGGTGTGGTCCGCCCCCATGCCGGCGCACAGCTGATCAAAAAGCCGACTGTTGAGTGCGCAGCCTTTAATAAAGTTCACAACACGAATGACTTCTTTCAATGTTTTGTCAAGCTCGGGGGGTATTCCTTTGCATGCCAAAGCCTGGCGGTGAATGAAACAGTGATTCCACACGATGTCTTTACCAGCTGCCTCCTTGATTCTTTTCACAACTCCGCTGTTTCTGCCCGTCATATTTGCAGCCCCATCACTCGATATGCCTTTACAGTTGGCCCAGCTCAACCCGCACTCTGTAACCACGTAGTTGTTCAGTACAGAAAATATCTGTTCACCTTTCGTTCCAGTAGGAATATTCAAGCAACATAATAAATCCTCCACAAATTCTGTTTCCCACACATACCTTACGTATACCAACAAAGTTGCGCAGTCCGAGACGTCGGTGCTTTCATCCAGCTGGATTGAAAATTCCCCTGTCGCCTTCAATCTTGTTATGAGCTGTTGCTCAAGATTGTCTGAAATGTCATTTATCCTTCGGGAAACTGTGTTGTTACTCAGGGGGATGCATTTTAATTTTTGTGCGGTTTTTTCACAAATAACCGTGCTAACCATGTCTATTGCGGCAGGCAGAATTATTTTTTCTGCAGCAGTATGGGGCTGCTTCTCTTTGGCCACACGGTAAGAAACCATGTATGATGCTAGCTGGGCTTTGTCATTTAGGCCTAATGTCACATTTCTACGGAGAAGCTCAGCTGATGATTCAATCTCCTGTGCCTTCCTTTGAAAGAAATCCAGAGGTTTCTTTGCCAAGTCGAAGTGAAGTGTTTCCAAATGTCTTTTTAGTTTAGTTGGTTTTAAACTCTCATTTGCGAGTTTTTCGCTGCATATAACACACATGGGTCGAGCTTCTTGGTTCGTTTTGGAATAAAACCATATTTCAGAAAGTAGTCTTTATATGGCCTTGGTCTTGTTTTTCTTTTCTTATTTGGAGGCTGTTCTCCCAAATCCTCAGAAGTAACGTTACCTGCTCCGGTGTCTGGTCGAAAGCATCCACTGGTTCCGCTTTCCTCACATTCTTCATCATTATGGCGTTTTTCACTTGAAGTAGCTTTGCTAACATTAGCTAGTTTATTTTCAAGCTGGCCTCCCTCGAGGACGGTATTTTGGCTGTTGGCAGTGTTAGCCTGGTCTTTAGCTGGTTTTTTCTTCTTAATTAGCCAAGCATCCATTTTTATGGCTGGTTGCCGAGTGCAGAGCGCAGCTAAAGAACAAAAACGACGAGCTCCCTCGTGCGGCTAATTGGTGAACTACACATATAAATTTTTAATCAAGAGTATAGCACACTGAAAATAGTGCTCGACTTGGCGACCCATACAAAATCCCCGCGACCCACTTGTGGGTCGGGACCCCGCCTTTGGGAATGACTGGCGTAAACGATTGGCCCTCTGGCTTGTCAATCACTGCCGTGACGTTCCTTGTGAGAGACGTGCGCGGCTGCGCTCTCCAGTAACTTTCCACACTCCACAGGCGCCGCATGCAATGTTTTTGTCAGGAGACAGGAATAACAACTGCAGATTATTAGTTACCTGCGGTGAGTCCGACATAATGAATCCACTAACACGACACAGCGAATGCCGGTGGTAAACACTCATGTTCCAATACTCGTGCACGAGTTTTGGGAGGCGTTCCTTTGAAATGAGCTGTGAAGGAGGGGTGTTCTTACGCATGCACTCATTTTCAAAAACTCAGTAACAGTCTTTGGATTCTCAGTCAACGAAAAATCCTCTCTATCACCTTTAAAGGCCATAAGACCTGAAAGAATGTTGAGAAAGCTTTTAATTTAGGGCTGTAATAGTTTAATATTGCTAATTATTTTTATATGTAAGTTTTTAAGTCCCCCTGAAATCAAAATTTTAGTTTTTTTGTATGTTAGCCTTAATGTTATGAATAAGCTGTTCCAAAACAATGACAAAATTCACATTTAGGAAATAAGCATTGTCTCTCACTTCGCTAAAATGGATCACGGATTTTCACACTTTAGTTTCTCGTAAAATCTTCTGTCCAATCAAATGCTCTCTAGAATCTGAGGTCCCGCCTCCTCCTACACTGAAATTGGTGACTTGCTCACACATTTACTACTAGTTTCTACATGCTGTATGGCACATAATGAACTATATAGAGAATAGGGAACAATTCTTAAAGTGTAAATCTGCTTTTCTTTGACGCGAATGATGTCCGTTTTTGCTTTAGTGTCACATGAACCGCAGCAGCACAAGCACATGTGTTTAGCTTTACTATTTAATAGTCAATTTATTTTCAGCAGTCATCAAGCTTGTACACACTGGTCAGTGGACACAGAAGATGAACGAAGGTCTTACGGGTGTGGAAGACACGCAGACACAAAGATAAACCTTTGATTTCTCCATGCTGGTTGCTCACTAAAAACCTGCGCAGTCATCATGTTTTAAGGCCATTTCGAGTTTGATTTTGACATGACATAAAGCAGTGATATCTAAGTGACAGTTGTTTACTTTCTAATTAGTCTTCCCATTAACGCCATCACTGTCTTCATTCAGGCCGATTCGATGAAAATGCGCATGAAAACAAAAAAAGCGGGATTTATTGCACGAACCAATCATGTCCAACCATAACCGATCATATCCAATCATAGCGCAGTAAGGGTTCACGCTCTAAGGGTTCTGCTTTATTTCTGTGTGATCAAGGGAGGCACAGACTCACTGCTGTAACTTCACTTGCAGGTGTCGCTATTGGACAATGGTTTTTATTTAGAAAAAACAAGTGACTTTTACACTTTTTAATGTCAAATTTGGTAATATTTTCATTGTTTTATTTTTGTAAAATCAATTATTTTCTCATTCAGTTTTTTTTGTCTCCTCGGAGGAAAAGCCCCTGTTCCCCATCCTTAAGACCTTCATTCATCTTCAGAACACAAATTAAGATCATTTTGATGCAGTCTGAGAGGTTTCTGTCTCTCCATAGAGATCCAACACATCAACCACTCCAAGGTCCGGAAAGGTAGGGAAAAAACATCAATAAAGTGTGACCCAGTGACTAACTCAATTGTATGAAGCAACGTGAGTGCTTTGTTTGTGCAAAAAAAAATTACCACTTTATTTACAAAATAATATTATCCAAAGCGCATACATTGTGAAGCTCCCATGAACCCGCACTGCAGATCAATATTTTTCTAAGTGGTAAATTATGTTTTTATGCAAGCAAAGCACATTTCATAAAATTGAGTTTAAGACACTGGAGTACTTTAACGATGTCTTTTTCCTACCGTTCTGGACCTTTCTGGAGTAGCCTAGTAGTTGCATTGGATCTCTATGGAGAGACAGAAACCTCTCAGAAGATCTCAATTTGTGTTGATGAACGGAGGTCTTATGTGGAATGATATGAGGGAGAGTAACAAATATTAGAATTTTCATTTTTTTGTGAATTAACCATTTAAACACAATTTCATTCAAATAATAGAAGTTATTTTACTCTAATCATTCATTCATGACTGCACATATTTGGCCCGTTCATCACCTGGTACGAGAGCATCTCTCCTGCAGTCATACAGCATCCCCAGCTGGAAGGGTCTCCCTAGAGCTGCAGTTTCTATTGAATTCACTCCCACTGGATCCATGCTAGACAAAACACAGAAAAGAAGAAATCAACCACTGAGATTACTGATAGAGGTTTGACCTTTTTTTTAAGAGATATTCATAGCTATCAAATCGGAAGTTGTTCTTGAATATCAGCATTAGCGCCATCTGGTGGGCATCTAAAATTAGCACATTGCCTTGAAATTCCTCAAAACGTTTGCAATACAGCCCGAATTCAGTCTATTTTTGTTTTTGGTGGAAAAAAGGTGAATTTAAAACATATTTAGCCTACATAAGGCATGATTGAATGGTTAGTCAAACTAACAAAACCATTAAATGCAGACAGAATTTACATATTATGAATAATAATGTAGTCTTGTCTTACCTTTTCTGAGACAGTTGAGTATCTGTCATGACTGATTCCACACATATGGAGTCTGTAGGTTGTGAAGCAATGAGTTTAGAGCTCGAAGTGGGAAGCACTTTTATTTTTCCACTTCTGTTCAGTAAACGTAAATAAATTATTATTTTCACAAATTACACAAAGTCTATTGGAGACCTAAAAAAATTGTTAACATATAGATGAAAAAAGGTCTTCATAATTAAGTTTCAGCAGAGGGACACGCAGAGATTTATCATATTTGACATATTCAGTCGCGCCAATGAAATATGCGGATGTACAAACTATGAGGAAGTACAGAATCACGAGAACAAAGGCATATTGACAAATGAAACAAATACGATTATGACAACGTATGATTTGTCTGTGTTTATCAAGCACTTTCGAACTCTCGACTTTTTAAAGAATAATGTATTGTAGCAAATATATTATCTCTCAATCTGTGATGATCCACATCGGATCGCAATCGGATGTCATTTCAAACACTCGCCAGTGATTTATGAGTTGAGAAAATGGATTAAAATATCTTAAATGTTGACGCTAACTGAAATGAAACTGATCTGAAAAGGTGAAATGTCATCTGTGTTGATTCTGTTCCCTTTCGTTACTTTATGGTTGGGTCTTCACAGCAATCATAATTAAACTGAATCCACTTACTGATTTTAGGACCTTTCCAGTTCCAGATTACTTTAAACTCTTGCAGGTAAATAAATCAACAGATGTATTTACAGTATACAGAGGGAAACACCCTCATGGTCACGTGATTTATAAAATATGCTGTTTAGTGACATTTGCAGAACAACTGAATTCATTTCCCTTTTAAAAACTCATAACAGATTCACAAATGTTGTGTCTTATTTCAGTTTTTACATGTTCTGAAACTGTAACATTGCAGTTGAGTATTGGCAATAACCTTTCACTGTATATCTGTTGAAGAATAAAAATAATAACTTAATGACCAAAATGCATTGCAAAAATGGCATTCAAAAATGATCTCTACTATATTATGCAAATAAACAATGTCTAAAAGCAAGAATAAAACAAATGTTAGGCTATATATATATATATATATATATATATATATATATATAAATAAAAATAACACACCCAAACACGTCTAAAACAGTATAAACTGTAAAAAGCAGCACAGACTCCATCGAAGGAAATAAAAGCAGATTTCCAGGCCAACTAACAGATTTTTGTCATATATTCTCCAGATATTCAGAGTTGGTTCTGGGAACATAAAAATGTTGTTTTCTTAAAGAGGAACAAGATTTGTTTGTTATTTTATGTTTGTTGTTCATCCCATTTTAAATGATCATTAAATATGAAATATGTCAGTCATATAGAGACTTTAAATATTGAATGGGGTCAAAGAGACCCCAAAGGTGAATTTATTGATAAAAGTTAGATACAAATGAAATCATTTCATATTCTCTCTGCAAAATCTCATTCATAAGACAAATTTTAGCATATTTTTTAAAGAAGAATCAATGAAGCAATAACATGTGCCCCATAAACATCATAATGACTCAGATTTATAGTAATATACATTTTATTAAAGTCATAATAATTGTCTCGTTATTTCCTGAAGGATGATGAACGCATCATTTTCTCATAAGGCCTCTAGGTGGCAGTGATTCATAGTATAACTACAATCATAAATATTGACCCTTCAAATATTCTATTTATTGATTTCACAATAGTATTTCTATAATTAACTGCATCTTACTGCAGAAACTGTTTACATTATGCTGCCGTCAATTTGTGTTGAAAACATAGCAGGAAATGACACTAATCATTTTACATTACATTCAAAAATACTTAAAATGTAACACTGTTTTGTGTTTGAGTGCTCTGTGTTTTTCGTCTCCTGCTCTCTTCTTGATTTTTTCCAGTGTTTGGGCTTTTTCACGTTCATTTATTTTCTTCATCTTCTCAATCAGAAAATAATGTGCAGAAGTGTGATCAGAGAATCAGCATTGAGTGCGATCATCTCCAGACTATCCACACAGTGAAAAGCTTCAAACACCAGCATTATTTTCTCTTTCTCTAATTCTAGCAGTTCTTCTTCCAGCTTCTTGACCAAAGACAAACTGTTCCTAATCATACCATCATATTCCTTCTCTAATTTTTCATATGTCCTCTTTTCCTTCTTTGTCTTCCTTACATATATTTTTGCTTCTTTGACATGTTTGCTGTAGTGGCATTTATTTTAACACACTATACAGATTATTTCTCATCGTGCTACACCATGCAGGATTTCTGAACCACCCACTATCAGGGTAAACACAGTTCTCCTGACAGAAGGTGCAGCACATCGCCACAATGGCTACAGAAGGATCAATATCAACCTTCTCTTTGTAGGACACTTCAACTTCATACTCAAGGTTTCTGTTAGGGACAAGATCCTTCTTCTGCTCCAGAGCTTCTTGAGTTTGTTTCAGCTCATTTTGCCTTAATGTGTAAATGATTAAATTACAAAATTACAAAAACATCCCTGTTAACAATAAAAGCTCTTTCACATAACTCAACCAGGAAATGTAAGCATTAAAATTATTTTTGGTAGAATGTTAGCCTGTTTCACCATTCACTTTCATTGTATGAAAATGATGCAATAGACCTTAGTCAATGTAGCGATAAGTTTATTTTGACAGGAATGAAAACAAGGGTGAGGGAATTACAGTGCATTTAATGGATCATACTGTTGTTTAACAACATACTGATGAAAACTTTCCAAAAAAAGTTGTGAAAGTTACATGACAGGACCTTATCCAGTGTGTGCCATTGTAAAGACAGTAAGTCTCTCATTTAGTAGTTTGAGCTCCTCTGTAGCAGGACACGGTGGAGACACTTTCAGAACCACTTGAGTACATCTGACATCTTCAATGATTGGACAGTCTGGTTTTGAGTGAAGCAAACAGCTTCATTACATCCTTTTTTATACAGAAGAATGCAGGAACCTGATGCTTTTCATGGTCTTTTATGGAAACCATAAATTTAGTGCTTGACTCCTACATGACATCATAAGCTCTTTAAATGTTTTCAGATGTTCTCTCATTTTCTCCTTGATTCCTCCAGTGAGCCATGATTGAGACGCCACACCAGATTTCTGTGGATTTCTCATCATTTGAGGATTCATGTAATTTTCTTGTTCATTAAGAAACTCATCCATCTGCTCAAGAGAACTGAAATTGTAACAAAACACGTTCTCCACCTGAATATCTAACAAATATGAGTTTAAACTTCTGTTCACTTCGGCTCCAAAGTCCATTAACTGTCGAAGAAACTCATTAACAGTGTTCAATTCTTTTTCTTTCACTGTGATCCACTCTTTCAGACTCTTTTCATTGAATGGAGACTCATCATGAGCTTGTAGAAGATCCTTCAGAGCACAAGACTCTTTCTCACAAGCTTTAACTGACTGGATCACAGATTTGATTCGGTCACTGAATTCTTGACGGTACATTTGGCAGTTTTGCTGCATATCTTTTATTTTCTTATGAAGTGCACTAAAAGTTGTTTCTCTGGTGTTTTCCAGAAGATCACTGCACTTGTTTTCAGTCCAGTTTAGATTTTCGATAGCAGACTCTTTGGCCTTGATGAGATTCTGGTTTATGACTGTGAGACGCGTCACATCACTGTCTACGGTGTAGTTGAGTTTTCCCACTGCTGCACATTTAATATTGAACTCAGTATTTCTGAGATCAGTCAGAGTAACCCCCATATAGAAGGTAACATTCCCTAAAAGTTCGTTAAAAGTGATGAAAATTCTGAAGCTTTACAGAACATTCACATGATGATTCACTGATTCTGACAATGAAAACTGATGTTCTGCTGCATGTTGCTTTATTTAAAGACAGTAACTGTGTAGTTGTTGATGCAGTGATACAGTAAATGCATGTGCTGTTGTGAACTAATGGTTTACTGCAAGAGTTTTGCATTTTTAAGAAAAGGTTTTTTTTTCCTTAATTTTACAGTTTTTGTTTGAACAGCCACTTTTGTTAGTTTAATTTAACTCTAATTTTCAATTCAATTTTTTTGACAAGGGCAGCAGGGACATTCTGAGAACATTTCCAATAAATTATGGTTTCCCTAAATTTTCAGAACATCCTGAATATTCTGTGAAGGTCCGCCAAATAACGTCCACCAACCCTTAAAAGTACTCCACATCGTGACCGTCTCTTAACGTACTGGGAACGTAACTAGACAACATCCTTTACACCAGTGGAGACGATCTGAGAATGTTCTGGGAACGTAAAATTTCTAGCAAATGACTCTACAATTGTATGGAATTATGACATTTGCATGGTGGTCAAGTCCACAAAACTGTAGTTGACAAATTGAAGCATTTTTCATGTTATTTTTGTTTGGATTATATATCTCAGAGCTCCTGTTTTTTTCTTCTTCTGCTCTCTCTTGATGTTTTCCAGTGTTTCACCTTTTCGGCTCATTTA
>JAOTNS010002560.1:0-88258 GCA_028476615.1 Culter alburnus
TCACCCTCAGCCATCCTAGGTGTATTTACTATCTTCTTTCAGACGAACACATAGGAGATATATTTAAAAATACCCACAGGCTTTATGATGGTAGTGAATGGGGTGCGTGTTTTGAAGTCCCCAAAAAATGCACCATCCATCATAAATATAATCCATACAGCTCCAGGGGGTTAATAAAAGCCTTCTGAAGTGAAGCAATGTTAGAAAAATATCCATATTTAAAACTTTATAATCTAAAATAACTATATCAGACAACCATATGCATACTGTGCAAGTCGACTTGCGCCACAAGAGTAACCCCCTGTTGCGATGTATGATGCAGGATGTAGGAGTAGCGTAGTTTAGACGCCTCTCACAGTTTAATCAAATAGGGCTGGGCAACACACTGAAGCTCCCCTTCTCTTTATTGAAATCCTCTGACATCTTTCGTGACTGGTGTTTTGTTTTGCTCTATCCTTTGAGCTTCCGCATTTGTCATTGCGTCGGTTCTGAGTTCACTCTTCCACTGCAAATCGATGTGTACGGCCGTCTTACGGAAGCTAGTCATTAAATATGTTTTAGTTTTAAATATGGATATTTTTCTTACAAAAACCCATTGCTTCACTTCAAAAGGGCTTTATTAACCCCTGGAGCTGTATGGATTACAACCCGAATTCCGGAAATGTTGGGACGTTTTTTAAATTTGAATAAAATGAAAACTAAAAGACTTTCAAATCACATGAGCCAAAATATTATTCACAATAGATCATAGATAACATAACATAAATGTTTAAACAGAAAAATATTACACTTTTATTCACTAAAATATTGCTAGGCTCCGCTCTATGTTATCGCTCTCGGTGACTGAAAGGCTTATTAATACTTTTGTGTTTTCCCGCATTGACTATTGCAACGCACTGCTGGCTGGGGTTCCTAAATGCACACTTAACAAACTACAATGTGTGCAAAATTCAGCTGCTAGGATCCTGACCGGAGTCAGGAGAAATGAGCATATTACACCAATTCTCAAGTCCTTGCACTGGCTTCCGGTCAGGTTCCGAGTTGATTTTAAAGTCCTCATGCTTACATATAAGGCACTGCATGGTCTGGCCCCCCAGTATCTGTCTGCACTTTTAACCTTATACACAGTCCCACAGACACGGCTGCGTTCTGTAGGGGATAGGGCCTTCTCATCCTACGCTCCTAGGCTTTGGAATGCACTCCCTCCTCACATCAGAGATGCACAGAATTTAAGTATTTTTAAATCATATTTAAAAACTCATTTTTTTAGGGTAGCTTTTTCTTGATTGTCTTGTTTTTTATCTTTTATATGTATATGCATAACTTGTTTTACTTTGTGTGTGTTGTATTCTCATTTGCTTGTTTTATGTAAATTGCCTTGAGAAGCTACTTTAAAGGCGCTATATAAAAATAAAGTTATTATTATTATTATTATTATTACTAAATGAGCTCATTTCAAATTTGATGCCTGCTACAGGTCTCAAAAAAGTTGGCACGGGTCAACAAATGGCTGAAAAAGCAAGAAATTTTAAAAAGATTCAGCTGGGAGAACATCTAGCAACAAATTAAGTTAACTGATATTAGGTCTGTAACATGATTAGCTATAAAAGGGATGTCTTAGAGAGGCAGAGTCTCTCAGAAGTAAAGATAGGCAGAGGCTCTCCAATCTGTGAAAGAGTACATAAAAAGATTGTGGAAAACAATGTTCCTCAACATCAAATTGCAAAGGCTTTGCAAATCTCATCATCTACAGTGCATATCATCATCAAAAATTCAGAGAAAATGGAGAAATCTCTGTGCGTAAGGGACAAGGCCGAAGACCTTTATTGGATGCCTGTGGTCTTCGGGCCCTCAGACGACACTGCATCACTCATTGGCATGATTGTGTCAATGACATTACTAAATGGGCCCAGGAATACTTCCAGAAACCACTGTTGGTAAACACAATCCGCCGTGCCATCTGCAGATGCCAACTAAAGCTCTATCATGCAAAAAGAAAGTCATATGTGAACATGGTCCTGAAGTGTCCTGTGGGCCAAGGCTCATTTAAAATGGACTGTTTCAAAGTGGAAAAGTGTTCTGTGGTCAGACGAGTCCAAATTTGACATTCTTGTTGGAAATCATGGACGCCGTGTCCTCCAGGCTAAAGAGGAGGGAGACCTTCCAGCTTGTTATCAGTGTTCAGTTCAAAAGCCAGCATCTCTGATAGTATGGGGGTGCATAAGTGCATATGGTATGGGCAGCTTGTATTTTTTGGAAGGCACTATGAATGCTGAAAGGTATATAAAGATTTCAGAGCAACATATGCTCCCCTCCAGACGACGTCTATTTCAGGGAAGGCCTTGTGTATATTACAGCAGCTATTACAACAGCATGGCTTTGTCGTAGAAGAGTCCGGGTGCTGAATTGGCCTGCCTGCAGTCCAGATCTTTCACCTATAGAGGACATTTGGCACATCATTAAACGAAAGACGACCACAAACTCTTCAGCAGCTGGAAACCTACATCAGGCAAGAATGGGACCAAATTCGAATGCCAAAACTCCAGAAACTCATAACCTCAATGTCTTCAAACTGTTTTGAAAAGAAGAGGAGATGCTACACCATGGTAAACATGCCCCCGTCCCAACTATAGCCACTTTTCCACCATTGGGCATAAAATTTGTTATTATCTATGTTCTATTGTGAATAAAATATTGGCTCATGTAATTTGAAAGTCTTTTAGTTTTCATTTTATTCAAATTTTAAAAACGTCCCAACATTCCTGGAATTCGGGTTGTATATTTATGATGGATGGATGCATTTTTTGGGGACTTCAAAACACGCCCCCCATTCACTGCCATCATAAAGCCAGGATATTTTTAAATATATCTCTGATTTTGTTCGTCTGAAAGAAGATAGTCATATACACCTAGGATGGCTTGAGGGTTTCATTTAACCTTTATTTATTTCATTTAACCAGGCAAGTCATTAAGACAAGTTTTTATTTTCAATAACAGCCTGGCAGGAGGGTGAGTAAATCATGGGATAATTTTCATTTTTGGGTGAACTATCTCTTTAATAACTCAAGATATATATGCAACCTTTGTCAATACAGGGTAAGAGAATGTGACGTCAAGGATAGCTAATAAAAGTTTTATGTGGTGAGTTACAATAAAAAGGTGACAGATGACAATCACATTGCAAACAGCTAAAACTCAGCAGAGAGCAGTCCACCTCCTTGATTTAAAATTTAAGAATTCATTTTAAATATGCAGAAAATAGTAAAATGTGACCTAAGCTGCACCGATATGGTAAGTCATATTTTTCTGTAGCAGAATTATATACAGTGGTTATATTGCTTGTTTTCAAATAGTTTTCTTTTTTTTTTTTTTTTTTTCAGATTTCTCAACACATATTGCTATTTTGTGGGATATTCATTGGTTTTTTCTTTGTTCAGCAACTCATAAGTGTTAGATTTGACCCTCTAGCCAGAGCACTTGCATCTCCACATACTCTTTCCTCTCAAGCCAAAAGTCATGCATGGAAAAAGAATGGTATGTTCCTTATCATTTACTTGTAACTCATATTTCGAGTCATATTTGCTTTGTGTTTACAATACCGGTCTGGACATACAGTCTCAATTTTTATTAACTTTATTTACTTATTTTCTTATATGCTGCAACTTTAAGAAAACAAAAAATAGTTAAAGTTAAAAAAGTGCAAATTTCAAGCATTTAAGCAGAAGCCTTTGGATCAAAATATTTGTAATATCATGAGCAACACTACCATTTAAAAGTTTGGGGTTGGTAAGATTTTGTAATGTTTTTGAAAGAAGTCACTTCTGCTCCCAAAGTCTTTACTGTCACTTTTGATCAAATTAATTTAAACTTCTGTTTGAATTTCCCAGATGAGCGGGCACAGTCCCTGTATTCCCATGTGCGTGTGTTGTGTTGGGTCATGACGAGGCCTGAAAATCTGCAAAAAAGGCTCCAGCACATTCGTGCCACCTGGGCTAAACACTGTAACCAGGTGCTGTACATGAGCTCGCAGAGCTCCGACTTCCCCACCGTGGGGCTCAACGTCAGCGAGGGCCGATCTCAGCTGTACTGGAAGACCATCCGTGCCTTTCAGTACCTCCATGCGCACCACCTCCAGCATGCCGACTGGTTCCTCAAAGCAGATGATGACACATTTGTGGTGGTTGAAAACCTGAGATACCTACTTTCCCATCATGACACTGAAGAGCCTGTTTATTTTGGCCACAAGTTCCGGCCGTTCGTACGTCAGGGTTACATGAGCGGAGGAGCCGGATACGTTCTGAGCCGAGAGGCTCTCAGGAGATTTGTGCAAGGTTTCAGCACGGGACGCTGCAAGAATTTCAGCTCCGTGGAGGACATGGCCTTGGGAAAGTGCATGGAGACCATGGGAGTGAAGGCCGGGGATTCAAGAGATCCAAACAAACGAGAAACATTTAATCCTTTTAGACCAGAAAACCACCTCATTCCCCCAAAGAATGGAAAACAGACCTGGGGCTACAGTTACTACAAAACCAGACAGGTGAGTGCAGCTGGCAGTTTTGTTTTTTTTGAAAATATTTGTGAGTCATTATTAATATTGAGTCATTACTCAATATTTGTGAGAAAATATTAGTGAGTCATTTTTTTTGAAAATATTTGTGAGTCATTAAGCTCTGCCCTCCTTGATTACTGTTGCTAATACTGTGTGACACCAGGTGTGACGCAACAAATGACAATAGAGTGCAACAGCCCGTCCTCTTTTTCAGCGGCGTTGGTTCCATTCATTTCTCCCATAGGGATTTAAAAAATGTCTTCATTACAGCATTATAAGCCATGAACCAAGCCAATTAGCCATGAGATGAATAATAACATTACAAACTTTGATTTGAAGCAAAACTATTTTTAAAATTGGACAAAGGTACAAGACTGTACTTAATGTTTTTAGTGAAAGGGAAAAACTACAAGCCCATGAAGCACTGAGAAAAGCATAATCAAATTAAAATGTTGATTAATATATATAAACTTAAAGGCCGGCTGAAGTGTCTTGGAACGCGCTGCATTATTCAATGTGTTGACATAATTTCAACTGTAACAGGAAGACATGGCGATATATCGAACAGCCCCGCCCCTTTTTTTAAAATAGCCAATAGAGTTTTGTTTATATCACACCTCGGCCAGCCGTTAAACTCAGTAAAACCTCTGTTTTCTTCGAATCTCTAACCGGTTACCCTCCTAATCTCCTCTATATCATTTTAAAATACAGCACTTGTGCAGAATTTAAATGGTTCCGATATCTTTCGTGGTCTGAGCCGCCTCGTAGATATGAACCGCTCTGCTCTCGTGTCCCTGGGTGCAGCGGCAGTTCACGTTATACTAATGCGAAACGGACTTCATTTGCGTCAAAGGAAAGCATATTTACTGTCTGAATCATTCCCTATTCTCTATATAGTGCACTATGCACCATTCACCATGTAGAAACTAGTAAATGTGTGAACAAATGACCGATTTCAGCCACAGCTTCAGTGTTTGTTGATAGTGTAGGAGGGGTGGGACTTCAGATTCTAGAGAGCATTTGATTGGACAGAAGATTTGATGAGAAGTGCGATGTGATGTCATGAAAATCCGTGATCCATTTTTGCGGAAGTGAGAGACTGTAAGTTTTGAATGCTTATATCTCCTAAATGTGAATTTTGTCATTGTTTTGGAACACACCAGCTTATTCATAACATTAAGGCTAACATATTCATATTAAAATCTAAAAAACTTACATTTTGATTTCAGGGGGACTTTAAAATTGAATTATAATCCTTGACAAAGAAGTTGTAACAATGATGTATTTCTACTTTTATGTCAAATAAACTCAACTCAACTTATTAATTAATAACTATTAATAATTATTTGAGAGCATAGAGAGATTAGCTGGGTCCGAAATCGAATACTTCCCTACTGTATAGTATGTGAAAAACAGTATGCCAACAGAGTAGTATGTCCGGATAGTATTCGAAATACAGTTGGCGAAAAGTCCCCAGGTGACCTACTATGTCCGGCGAGATTCTGAAGTGCCTTTATGATGGACATTTTACTATCCCATGAGGCCACAGAAGGGGATTTATGAATGGAGGTGAAACGGTAGGTCACATGATAATGACAACGATGACAAAGTAAGTTTCAAATGTAGTACCTACTCAGACAGTACACGATTTCGGACGCATGATTGACTTGATTATGTGATTTGCAGTGCTTCATGGAAGTAGGCGGGGCTAAAGAGCCCTTTTGGTGCATTTTGCTTGTTTTAACTCAATTTTCTGTACAGCATCATGGGTAATGTAGTTTTTCCAATGTTACAAGATTATTTTAGAACTAAGTTGAAATAATGTGGGCTGATGGCTTCAACAGAAGCAAATACTAACTCGTAGCTTAGGCTGTCTTTAAAGGTTTTTAAGTGAAGCCCAAAGTATACTTCACTTTTTAGGTGTACGCGAGGGGCAGTGTACAGTGCACGTGATGCGAATTTCTTCATCAAAAGAGTACGTGCGTACTGTACGCGCACTGGCGTTTTTTTGTAACCGCGCATATTTGTACGCGTAAGTCTCACGTGCACATTTATTTATTTATTTTGCAGTACTTAGTTTTTCCTCAAGGTGGCAACCGTGCCCTGGGGGCATCTATTCACAAGGTAGTCAAAGAAAAACTGCATAAAGACCCGGGTATACTTCGGCTGTCCGCATTCGTGCACCGTCCGCATGACGTAATTTTCGTCATGCAGAGGAATCTGGTAAAGAGTATAGAAAAAATTGTACTGCGCATGTGTCGAACTCGAGAAATTGCTCAAAACTGCACATGCGTCGAACGCCTGTGTGTATACATACGAGTCAAATGAAGTATACTTTCCAAGGCTGTCCGTTCGACTGTGCATACACTAGCGTACATGTAAAAAATGAAGTATACCCAGGGCTTTATCGTTAAAAATTCCAGTTTTTACTTCTGGAACCCGAATTTTGCACTGAACTGCAGATACTGTGAATCAGAATCATCAGAGGCAGAAAGGTTTTACCATATTTTTGAATATTTAATGTTAAATTCAGTTTAAACCTACCAAACACAGAGACAGACTTGGATTAGAAAACATGCTTTATCCACCATTTTTTCTTGTTGAATATTCTGTTTCATTCAGATTTACATTAGATTGCACTCATTGCAGAAAATAAAAGTCCTTTTGGTTTTTAGATGTAGCATAAACACTTACTGAGATTAAAATCATAGATTTTTTTTTTAATGTAAATAATTGACAAAATATTTTGTCATTTAACTTTATAATTTCAGTTTGTCACTACAGTTACAATTACTGTACAACAAATGTTCCTTTTATACTTTGAGCATGACAATACTGCTCTATTATGATGCTAAGTCATACATTTTTACAGTTTAAAAATAGTAAAAGAAAATGTTAAAATGAAAGTAATTGTAAATATTAATAAGATTCCCACTACAGTTATAATATGTTTTTTTAAAACAAATATGGATTTCTGTAGGACTTGTGTACATTCAAGTTTAACTTTTGCATGATGACTGTTTTGCAAGATTAAAATGAATGATTTTTCTCTTCTTCCAGGGCCCGGACTGCTGGGCGGATTTTGCGATATCGTTTCATTATGTGAAACCTGCAGACATGTACATGTTGGAGTATTTTGCACATCACCTGCGACCATTTGGATACAAGTACATTCAACACTATTCAACAAAACAGCCAGTGAACTTAAACCACATTACAATACAGTAGATGAAAATAAAAACATAAAGATGTTTAATGTGACCAAAACCAGTATTCATGAGATATTTGATGGAAGAAGACAGATTACTGATTGTTTTTCTGTAGAATATTTGTTCATTGCCCATGAAGAAAGAGTTTTTTGTTGGTTTGCTCAAATAATGTCTGAATGTCACTGCATTAGATGACAACATATCAAACTACTTTGAATTTTCTGAGCTATGTTTTCTATATTTCTTTAAAATGAAAGCTGCTGTTTGATATTTGCTATATAATGCAGTCTCAATTCGACATTTTATGTGTGCCAATATGTTTTGTGGCCATTAGATATGCAAATACATGGATTTATTATTAAATACTTGGAAGTTCTTCTGAGCAGTTTAGTTATTTAAAATGTTCATAGTTAAATATTAAAAGTTAAAATATTTTTAAATACTAAATGGTCCATTAGCTTTATTTCTTTCTCTCTTTTTTTAGTATCCCATCTTTTTGCATCAGTTTTAGTGCTTTAATGATAAGACTTATATTTTCACACAGGATTTTCTGCAGGTCTGTTCACTATCAAATCGGTTTTTGTTGCCATTGCAACCTCCAAACCAGAACTGAGCACATGAATTGGCCTTAGGATCAAAATACCATTTAACAACATACTCTCGACATGGACCAGGATCCAGAGGCTCTAGGCACCCCTTCTCTGAGAGAGAGAAAATAGAAAGATTAAGGTAGATCTTTTGTTTACAGAATTGCTATTATTTATATTGTATCACTTTTGAACAGCTGTATGGGTTTACCTGCGGTAAAATCATTCTGTACGAGCAGCGACGGGTCAGTTGGTCTGGGTGTTGGGGCAGTCCTGTATGTGCCCTGATTCAGCCGGTCCAAAGGCATGAAAGGGAAATCTGGGAGGAGGTTCAGGTCATCTCTGTCCAAATATGGTGTAACGGTGCTGATAATGTCCATGTCATCTGATTTAGGATCATAGTAGGGGAAAAACGCCAAACTCTCCAAGGTCATCTGGCTGATTGATTTAGTGTAATATTAATATCTCTTCATAACAAGAGTACTTAGATAATAATAGTGATCATCAGAAATCAAACTCTTCTGATTTTATCCTCAAGATTTTATTTTTGAAATTTCAATCTCCTTTTTTGTCTTAACAAATAATTTAAATATTCCAAATATTGCCTCTTAAAGGTGCCGAAGAACATGTTTTTAAAAGATGTAATATAAGTCTTAAGTGTCCCCTGAATGTGTCTGTGAAGTTTCAGCTCAAAGTAAAAATAATTTTTTTTAACTGCCTATCATTATAAATGCGGCGATTCAGGGTACGCGGCCCCTTTAAATCTCGTGCTTCACGCCCCAAGAGCTCGCGCTTGCCTTAAACAGCATAAACAAAGTTCACACAGCTAATATAACCCTCAAAATGGATCTTTACAAAGTGTTCGTCATGCAACATGTCTAATTGCGTAAGTATAGTATTTATTAGGATGTTTACATTTGATTCTGAATGAGTTTGATAGTATGCTTCATGGCTAAAGCTAACATTACACACTGTTGGAGAGATTTATAAAGAATGAAGTTGTGTTTATGAATTATACAGACTGCAAGTGTTTAAAAATGAAAATAACTACAGTCTTGTCTCCGTGAATATAGTAAAAAACGATGGTAACTTTAACCACATTTAACAGTAACGTTACGTTAGCAACATGCTAACGAAACATTTAGAAAGACAATTTACAAATATCACTAAAAATATCATGTTATCATGGATCATGTCAGTTATTATTGCTCCATCTGCCATTTTTCGCTATTGTTCTTGCTTGCTTACCTAGTCTGATGATTCAGCTGTGCACAGATCCAGACGTTAATACTGGCTGCCCTTGTGTAATGCCTTGATCATGGGCTGGCATATGCAAATATTGGGGGCGTACATATTAATGATCCCGACTGTTACGTAACAGTCGGTGTTATGTTGAGATTCGCCTGTTCCTCGGAGGTCGTTTAAACAAATGAGATTTATATAAGAAGGAGGAAACAATGGAGTTTGAGACTCACTGTATGTCATTTCCATGTAACGTACTGAACTCTTGTTATTCAACTATGCCGAGGTAAATTGAATTTTTTAATCTAGGGCACCTTTAATTAATATGAAGCCATAAAAATTGCATGCATTATAAGAAGAAATATAATAAATGAATTAATACATTTATAATAAAATGTCATACTGATGGAATTTTGTATTTTTTTTCACAGTTTAATTTAAAAATTCTGCTATTTCCAATTTTAACAATAATATAACATTATAATAAAAAATATGTAAATAGCATAATAAATGTCCTGCAGTGTGACATTTTTGTTAAAATGTATTTATCATCAAATAGTGTATCTTTCAGGCCAAATATGCTGCTCTCTAATCAAATATGGTGGATTTAGATGCATCATGAGTTTTTAACTAATGGCCTTTTTGACTGAAGTGTGTGTCACTCTACCTTGGAGCTGAAGGTAGTGCTGAATATTGATCCATCAATGTTCTCACAGACCTGTTGGAGCAATTTACTTTCCACTTCTAGACACAGAGACAGAAAACATGAATTTAATTAATGTAGATGATCCTGTAGCTCTGATGAGTCAAAGTCAAGGATTTGATTTCCAGGGAACTCAAAGTAGCTTTGGATAAACATAAACACAAATATAAAGCCCTTTAATGGGATTGTTCACAAAAAAAAAAAAAAAAAAAATTGTCAGCATCCAAGACAAGGAATAAGGGTCTTGTCTAGCTAAACGATCGGTCATTTTCTAAAAAAATAAAAATGTATATACTTTTAAACCACAAATGCTCGTTTTGCACTGCTCTGCGATTCGTCACGCATTACGTAATCACGTTGGAAAGGTCACACGTGACATAGGCGGAAGTACCGCAGTAGGGCGAAAAACTCCATCTCATTTTCTCCTCCAACTTCAAAATCGTCCGACATCGTTGTTTTACCTTTTGTTATAAAGGCCGTTTGACTTAGTCTTTGCACGTTCGCTATGTAAACACTTGCTCGGTACTTCCGCCTATGTCACGCGTGACCTTTCCAACGTGATTACGTAATGCACATCGCATCGCAGAGCAGTGCAAGATGAGCATTTGTGGTTAAAAAGTATAAATTGTTATTTTTTTTAGAAAATGACCAATCGTTTCGCTATATAAGACTCTTATTCCTCGTCTGGGATCATGTAGAGCTCTTTGAAGCTGCACCGTTGGTAACTGTTGAAGTCCACTATATGGAGAAAAATCCTGGAATGTTTTCCTCAAAAACCTTAATTTCTTTTCGACTGAAGAAAGAAAGACATAAACATCTTGGATGACATGGGGGTGAGTAAATTATCAGGAAATATTAATTCTGAAGTGAACTAATCCTTTAAAATAAAGGCCACTCTGAGCTGATTTGTAACGGGAGAAGAATGAGTTCAAAAAAGGCGGATTTGAACTCAGGTCGATCGTGTCAGAGGTAAGAAGTTATGTAAGAAGTTAGAAGTTACCGCTCTTTTTGTCTGGCCCAACCAGACGCTGGTGGGGAGAGTTAATATAAATAGCCTTTACCAACAAGGACGACATAGACACTCCATTTTATTTTTGGGTGAACTATCCATTTAATTGTGTGAAATGAATGCATTGTGACATACCAGGAAGCGTTCTGAAGTCTTCTATGGAAAACACATGCTCCTCAGTGGGCAGGGATGCTATTGACTTCAGCTCCTCCTTAAAATCATCATAGATCGGGTCACTTTGATTCACCACCCCTATAGCGAACATGGTGATATTGGCTGAATGAGCCTCTTTGACCGCATCTGCCAGCTTCACTGTGTCACGATGATCCGTCTGGCCATCCGTAATAACCACCGCCACTTTCTCCACCCAGGGCGAGCAAAGCGGAAGATCTCATTGGCCTTTCTGATGCCACTTCCTGTGTAAGTGCCCTCTCCAATATAGGGCATCCTGCGCACAGCTTCTTTCACTTCATCACTAGTTAACCTGTCTTGTATGCTTGTGACCCACCAGGTTAATGTGGCTGTAGAGAACGACCCCTATACGCGTCACGTTCTGACCGACTGACACGCGGTCGATCAAGGTATTCACAAAGTCTTTGATGACTTCAAAGTTTTCCGGGCCGACGCTCTCAGAGCTGTCAATCACAAACACCAGCTCAAGAGGTTTTACTCTGCATATCCGGCCACAACCTGAGAATCCAGAATAAATCATCCACTTCAGTTTTGATTTAATTCATCACAAAGCACTCAAATTTAGAAATAGATCTGCAATTTGATTACTTACCACAAATAGATCTGATTAGAGTGATTATTTCCTCTCTCTGCAAAATACATAAATCTTTTAAAGTTCATTTTTAGGGCTTCAAGTGTATTGTGCTGAAACCTTATTGTAATTGTTAAAATTTCCCCCTAAAAGTGTTCAGGCAGACCAAACCGTAAGTTATAGAGACTTGAAACTTTGAGGGCTGGTAGTACTCACACCGTCACCAAGGCTTGCCCCGATTGGCCTGATGGGGGCGCTACAGCAGTAGAAAGTATGAAATTGCTCATAACTCCTAAACCGTTCGGTGTATGCTCAAGCAAAATTTTCGGGTATTTTGGATTTTTTGGAAAAACCTACTTATGCGAACTAGTCCTAGGTTTTTGGCCCGATTGGAACCAAATCAATGCAGCAAGATTCTCTGAAGTCTGGATGTCAGTAATTATCAAAAACTGTCCCTAAGGGACGCCAAAACGTTTGAAGTGGGCAGAGCCACCTTTACTAAAATGGCTTTAACTCGTTAATGAAATGAGATATTTTCACCAAACTCAGCAAACGTACTCAATCTGTGATTGTCTGAAAAAGGACGTGGCGACTGGTCATTTGGTGGTACTACAACAGGAAAAAAACATGAAAATGGCTATAACTATTTCAATGTTAGTCCGACTGACATGGAAATTGGCATGCAGTGTCTTTGTCCGAGGTGCTATGATTGTCTCTTTTTGACTCACGGCCCTAGAGTTAGAAATTTGAAAGAAATTGGCCACCGGGGGAGCCTTCGCATTTTTCTCATGCGTAAAGGATTGTGTATCGCACGATTTTGCACACACGCCCAAGACATTCATACCACATTCTGAGCAACTTTGCCTCTAGGACCACCGCTGTCCATCGAATCGTTCATTAAATTTTGGAGATTATTTCAAACACCTTCTTTGGCGAACTAGTCTTATGGTTTTTGGCTCAACCTCAATAACTGTAAAAAGCTTATATTTCTTATAGTTAATTGGCTGTTTGGTCCTTTTCATCTATGATTGAGATGGTTACAGGCTTTCTAATTAAAACATAATAGCTTTTTAGGCCTTAAAGCGCTTGAACCCTGTAAGGCCTGATTTTCCTGCTAAACAAAAAACTGAGATCAAGCGTCCTGCAATAAAGTAATAAAACTTTAATCTGGAAAGAAGATCTCAAAGAAGTAGCAATGGACAACGCCTCGCCCTAAACCCAAAAGGACAACGCTTCCCCTACCACACACACACACACACACACACACACACACACACAAACTCTCCTTCCCCCTGCCTCAAGTCACTAAAAGTTATTCAAAACATATAATGTAACTTGTGTATCTATTGTTTTTCCCTTTCATGTTTGGTATCATTTAATTTGTCTCAGTGCGATTGGTAAAACGGTCTCAATTTCATAGCAGTCACTAGAATTATGAAGAAGATGTAAATTTAAGGAAAATTCTGTCCTCTTTTTGGGTGGTGTCTCTTCTCCTCTCCCCCAAAACAGGTGTTGGTGTAATAAACATTTACGATCCTTTTGTTCTGGTTCTGGTATAAAAGGTAAAGAGCAAAGCAGTCATGTGGGATCATCTGTAGGAGAGGCCCCCCAGAGATGGAATGTCTGAGGACATTCACCCATCACTGTGTATATATTTCTTTGAGTAATCGATTTATGCATTTATCATTTCTGAATTGGCTTAAATTGGTTATGTGTGTAATTGACACGATACACTGTTACCTGACAAATAAAATGTTATATTTGATTTGCTCTGGATTCTCCTGATATCATTATTACCAGTAAATTATGGAAGGCTAATGCTACCGTAAATCTGTGTCCAGGGTAAAACAAACTGAAGGCGCATGAATGAAGGAGCAGTAGGCACTTCATCTGAAGACCTTTTGATTTCTGTTTACCACTGATTTAGCAAGTTGTATGGAAGTGGCTAAATTAAAATACACTTTTGTTCGAGTGAGCAGTAGGCAACCGACTAAAGGTATTAGCCAACTTATTACACCCTCTGACGAAGATCAGACTGGCGAGTTTATGTCCGTGAGTTTACCGCGAAATCCCGGGGCGAGTATCTCTGTGCGGCATCGGGTCCCTAATGACTGAACAATTGAAATATGGAATATCCAGAATCATAAATATCTAAACTAATGCATAACTAATGATGAATTTCTAATTGGAAACACAACCTAAGTGTAAGAATCATTTGAAATTGGAGTCAGATTAAACGAGTGAAATTAAGTGAACTTCATAGAGACGCTGAAAAGACATACACGCTTAAACCTTCCCTGTCCTGTGGGAAACCGTCATTGGACCCATTAGGCGGGCCTTACAACCCTGATAATTGCTGCTTGTAGCTATATTCATTTATGTTTTTTCATTTAAGTTTAATAGTGTAATTTCAGCTTTATTTCAAATATATAGACATGCGTACCATGCACAATATTAAAATGTTCTGTATACTGTACATTAAATATACACTATAAAAAATGTATTTTTTTTACGAAGTTGTAAATAAATCATTATTATTAGAGTATTTTTTCAAGAAAATACTTGTTACTTGTCATTTCTTTGAAATTATTTGTGAAATTTACTAGCAATTTGAGTGAAAATTGTTTTTTTTTTTAGTGCAGAAGACCAAAGTGAGCAGTATACACTACATGACATACTGTATCCCACATTGCAACGCACATGACTTGACCAGACTGTTAAAAGTCAAGTTATTTTTTTACACAAAATTGGGTTACAAATGCAAAATTGGTTTTTATTTTCCATCAATCACATAATGATGAGGTCATGCAACAACAGCGTAACATATTGCAGTTTAAAACAGTAATTTCTTTAGGTTCAAAACCTTTTTACATTGGAATAAATTACTTAAAGTTTTGGACCTTTTAATTACAAGGTAGAAAATTAATTCTTTCATTTGTGCACATACCGTGAGACCAGGTTCTCCTTTTGTTCCTGAATTACCCTGTGAATGTGAGAAGACACAATGTTCAGTGTGTTAAATGTAGTTAAATATAGAGATGTTGATTATAGTGTTGTCAACTATCATGATGCTCAATGATTAAAAAGCAAGTATAGCATGAGAAGTTTTTCAACCAATCTAAATTTCCTTCTCAGTTCTTCTCACCGGGGGTCCTGTAAATCCTGATTCTCCCGGGCTTCCTCTGTCCCCTTTGCGTCCTTGTGCTCCTGGTAACCCACGATCCCCCTAAAAAACAGAACAGTTACATCACAAAGGTGAAGTTCATATCTGTGGTACCATTTTTTTTTTAAATTGCATGGTAAGTGTGATTTTTGGAGTTTGTGGAAAAGAGTATTTTGTCTTTGACAAGTAAAATCAAGCAGGTTTGGAACAACTTGAGGGTGAGTAAATGATGACATTTTTATTTTTGGGTGAAGGATTCCTTTAATGCTAACTAAAATATGAATGCATGACTGTGGCTATAAGAGTCTCCTCACCTTCTGTCCCGGCAGACCCTCTCCAGGGGACCCTCTTGGCCCTTGTTTACCCTGATATCCAGGATCACCCTGTACAAAACAGAATAAAATGCATGTGAATTAAACAGTACTGTACAGCACACTGTAATATGTTCAGGAAAATGGTATCCTGTTGTGGTATGTGCCTGGTATATGCCTCCGATTCCTGTTACCTTTGGTCCTTGTATGCCCTCTCCTGGTAATCCTGGAGGACCAGCTGGACCAGTCTGACCAATGGAGCCCTGCAGACCACAAAACACTTCTGAGCAAACCTGAGCAGGCCAATCTGAACAGAATCACATTTTGCTATATATCTCATTTGCACAGCATCTGAAATGCTGTTTTGGTCATTCTGTAATGCCTGAGCAAAATCTGCCGTTAAAGTGGTTTGGTATAATTCCCTCCCAGAAGCGCCTCACACGATTGCTTTCACAAACATCAGGCATCTGAATGAAAGATAACATGATATTGTGTTTCGTCTGCACACTCTGAGGTGCAAATAATTGATAAGTAAATTATTATATACAGTGCTTTGTTTGCAAATGTTTTATGCGTATTCCAAATTTGCGCACATGTTAAATTCACATCTTTGGATGGAAAAATAGCTAGTGAGCGCTTACCATGATCAGCTAAATGCTGGATTTTCAAAAAGTTCATAGCACCATTGTTGTGCCATTGTTGCAGTAAACTTGCACAACATTCTTGAATGAATTGCATGTCTACAGTATATGACTTTACATTTTCATGCCCCTAAACATGACGCTGAACTGCACAACGTGTGATTGGTTGTTTTACATGTCAGTCAGATGTCCTCTTGGGCAATCCTTGGTCAATGAAAACTGCAATGGAGTCCAGACCCTCTGCTGTAAGTCTGAAGCGAGACTAATGTATTCTACATACAATATAAAGTTTGAAATATATCCCACCTTTGGGCCCACCTGCCCAAGACCTGGTGCTCCAGCAGGCCCTGAGGGACCAGGAGGGCCTCGATCCCCCTGTGACAGAAAATATCAACGCTCTAATAGAATAACACTTTTTTAATAATTCAAAGTTGTACATTTTCTGAAGAAATTGAGAGGGATGCAATCATCTTACCTTTGGTCCAGGTAAACCAGTACCCTCTGGCCCAGTCTCTCCTGTAAGACCTGGAAGACCTGGTGGCCCCTATAGATCACATGAGCAACACATAATGTAGTCTGTTATAATTGCATTTGGTATGTCAGATTAAATACAGACTATACAAATATAACTATGATTAGTATGAACAATGTTCTTTGTAATGTTAATATTTACAGGTAGGCCGGGATAGCCTTCTCCCTTCAGCCCTGGTGGTCCAATGGGTCCTCGTAACCCCATTTCACCCTAAAGACAGACAAAATGGGTTATCTCAGTCACAAAAGCACAGTGTAAGTTTCTGCTGGGATGTCACTCTTACCTTCGGCCCTGCAATGCCTATCCCTGGTTCTCCAGCTGGTCCTGCTGGACCAACTGGCCCTGGATCTCCCTACAGCAAGATGAACATGGTATGAGATCTCCTGATGTGGGTAAACATACAGTGGCTCCAACAAATTTAAGCCGCAATAAAAATGTATAAATAAATCTTTTTTTAAGCAAGAACTTAGAATGGAAGTAAATTGACTTTTGTTCCAGAGGGTTTAAAAGCAGAAATTTGAAACTAACATTTTTGTTTATTTTTCAGTTTCTGGGGTTGAACAATTTCAGCTTTTGTCTTTTGTAGGTCATTGTGATTTTGCAAAGACATGTTGTTCCTGGATCAACATCGTTTGTTGATCCTGGAACAGCATTCCTGTCCAAAAACAGTACTAACCCAATCCCTACCCCTAAACCTAACCCTACCCATATAACTTATCCCTAAAGTCAGAGGGAAATGATAGGTGAATACCACTGATGTAGAAGCACCTAACCCTTGTTGTAAGCATAAACTTGACATAAACTGTAAACCTGTCAAATCTCATTGGTTGATTGAAATGTTGCTCCAGGATCAACAAGGATGTTGATCCAGGAACATGTTCTACTTGGTGAAATCACATTTACCGTCCATTGTAAGTGTCTTACTAACTGCGTTTCCATTACCCTTCAAATTGCGCAATTTAAAATTACGAATTGAAAATGTGCCCAATGGAATCGTGTAAATTTTTCAAAACACCCATATATCGCAAAAACTGCTTTACTCTTGCATGAGGTGGTTTTTCTGGCAATTTGAAAAAGAAATATTTGCAAAACTGCAATATAAACAGTTTTTTCGCATTTACAGGTCAATGCTGGAATGCCACCTCAAAGCAGATATAAGCGAGAAACACCCAGAAACACCTCATATGTGGCTGCTCCCTAGTATAGGGGTCTTTCCTCGCCATTAATGCTTGGATAACATGTCTACGTCTCCTTCGATTAAAAATAATGGCTAGTGCAGTGGCTGCGATATACTTAAACCTACTAACATCAGTTGCTATGATTTTTGGAATGACTTATTGTGCGAGGAAAAAATTACATTTAAGTTGTAAAACATCGGTTAATGGAAACGCCGTAATTTCGCAATAGTTTTTATCGACATTTAGAAATACTGCAAAAGTTTTGAGCAAATCTGTAATGGAAACCCGGCTAGTGTGACCATGATTTTGCTTTTTATTTATTGATAAAGCTTGTGCTGAATCCGGAACTATTCTTTAATGTACTTTAGCTCCTGGTATGCCTCTTCCTGAAGGCCCAGGAACACCTGGAAGTCCAACATTCCCTGGGTTTCCCTATTTTAAATGAAAGACACTGTTAGCAGCAGTGACAGAGACATAGGGCTTTTCTTGAGTATTTTGTACTTGCTGAGATGAAGATGTTGAATGAGTTGTTTTCACCTTTGCCCCTATTGGCCCAGCTGGTCCCAATGGTCCTGGTTGGCCTCTGGAGCCCCTGTCCCCTCGATCCCCCTATTGAAGGAAGATACAACCTATTTAACACATACTGTTCTATATATATTTTTAATATAATAATTTTAGTAGGCATGGCACCTTCTCTCCTGGTAGGCCTCTTCCAGGAGCTCCATCTTGTCCTTTGGACCCTGGTAGGCCTAAATTACCCTAAAGTCAACAAGAAATCATATAGTATATTATAAGATATGCCTGAATGTTTTGGATGTAATGCTATCTATCACTAACATGCTATTAAGAGCACCTTTGGTCCCATGGCTCCATCTTCTCCTGGTACACCTCGTTCACCTGGTAAACCTTGGAATCCAGGTTCACCCTACGGCATCAACCCATAAACACAACTCTGATTTCATTATTTGATACTTTATTCTGTTCTTTCAGGTCATGTCTAACAGTTTAGTTGAAACTACAACCTACTTTTGGTCCCGGTTCTCCAATTCCTCTTTCTCCAGTGGCTCCAGGATCTCCAGGGAATCCCCGTTCTCCCTGAGAGCAAACAAAATGAAAACACAGTGTTTAGATATCGCCTAAAAGTTTGCAATTGGTAATATTTTTTGTTGTTGTTTTTGACAGAAGTCTCTTCTGCTCACCAAGACAGCATTTATTTGATCAAAAATACAGTAAAAACAGTAATAATGTGAAATATTAAAATTTCAAATAACTGTTTTCTATTTTAATATATTTTAACATGTAATTTATTAATACTCCAGTCTTCAGTGTCACATGATCCTTCAGAAATCATTCTAATATGCTGATTTGCTGCTCAAGAAACATTTCTGATTATTATCATGTTGAAAACAGTTGTGTTGCTTCATATTTTTTGTAAAAATCATGATACATATTTTTTTAGGATTCTTCAAAGATTCAAAAGAACAGCATTTATTTGAAATAGAATATTTTTGTTACTATGTAAAATGTCTTTACTTTAACTTTTGATCAATTTAATGCATCCTTGCTGAATAAAACTCAATTTCTTAAAAAACAACAACAACAACAACAACAAAAAAAAAAATCGTATAGAAGTGCAGTTTTACCTTTGTACCCATGAGTCCTATCCCAGGAATCCCTTTTTGACCAGGAGGACCAGCTGGTCCCTGAATCCCCTTTAGATATTAAGATGAAGGTGACAATTGAATGTTTCTAATTGTTTCGAAAAGTAATAGCACACTCCTTAACTTGCTGCATGATTTGAGGAATCATATTGTATATGAATATAGAACAAACATACAAACAAACACCTGTTTAAGCATGTATGTGAGAACAAGAAGCTTGCCTTAACTAGCATATAAATACTGGTGTAAAAAACAGAAAAATAACATAACAAAATACTTTCTCTCCTTGAATTCCCCTGCCAGGCATTCCTAATGGTCCAGATGATCCAGGAGGCCCCGCGTTGCCCTAAAAGGATGGATGCAGGGGCTAAATTTAATGCAAAATGGCCATTCATATGGCCAACTAAAATCTCACACAACTGCAACATACCTTTTCACCTTTGACTCCATAACCTGGGGGTCCACGTCCACCAGTAGGGCCGACATAGCCACGGTCACCCTAAGACACAAACACAAAACAGATTAAAAAGTGATATGTCAATGTCTTTATTCACATGACCATTAAAGGGAAACAATTACAAAGAGGAATTTCATATGATTTTAAATGTACACTCTTAAATAAAAGTTGTATATTGGAGTCTAAGGTTCTATGAAGAACCTTTAACATCAGTTGAATCTTTCCTTTTAACCAAAGGTTCTTTATAGTGAAAAAAAAGGTTTTTTAGATTATTAATGTTCTTCAGGCTAAAAAAAAAAAAAAAATAGTTCTTTTAAGAACTTTTCTCTGAAAGGTTCTTTGAGGAACCCAAAATGGTTGTGAAAACCCCATTTTGGAACCGTTATTTTCAAGAGTGTATGTTACTGACATAACTAAATTTATTCACATTTACTGTATCGAAAAGAGCAACAGGACATCCTACTAAATATCTCCATTTGTTTTTCACAGAAGAAGGAACGACTTAGGGGTTTGGAACAATGCGAGGGTGAGTCAATTTCAAAAGTTATCTTTCAGAAAAGGTCAGAGAGCCCATTGAAAAGGGAATGACCTAAAACAGAAGCAGGAACCGCAACTGTCTGCTCACCTTTGGACCAGGAAGTCCCTCGCCTGGAGCTCCTGGGTTCCCCTGTGATCCTGGTAAACCTTTAGGACCCTTCATTGATGCATGTATCATTATCTTATTATAATCTATACAGTAGATGCATGTTTTAAAGTCATACAAGAGGCTGTTTATACTTACAGGTAGACCTGGCTGACCTATGCCAACTAGACCTAGAGGACCTGGTCTTCCTGGGTTTCCTTTGTCACCCTAAAACAATCACACCTCAAATAACTATAAGATTGAATAAAATACATGCATGTAGGCGTTTACATTGTGATGAACAAGAACATCAACATACTAAAACCTCTGGAACAGGAAAGTACCTCATTGTAACTTATTTATTTAAATCCTCCAAATCACAGCATCCAACAGCAATAGAAAAGAAAAACCACAATTGAGATCTCTTTTATATATCTCAATCATTTCTCTTTTGGCAGCAATGAGATTAAATCAAAAGCAAATGAAGACTTTAATTTTCCTCTGGAGACACTGTCACCAGTAATTTCACATGTGCCCCCTCAAATCTGTGCCAAGACACTGAAGTCTTTAGTTAAATGTAAGAGATCTTCAATTAAACTCAAACATTTTTCATTAAAGTCTAAATCTTACTGTATGACAATAACTGTCTTATTTGTTTCCATTTTTCGTTCTCCTCTAATTTTAGAGAAAAACATCCAAAACTTAGTCTAAAATCTGAGACTTGAGTGTTGATACTTAATTGAAACAAGTGAAAACCCCATTAAATCTGAGTTATGAAAGAGCAACATCTGAACGATAAATGTTCCTCTGGGATTATATAGAAACAACAGTAATGCCTGTAATGATTACACGACCATTCAAAAGTTTGGGATTTGTAAGATTTTTAATGTTTTTGAAAAGTGTCTTATGCTCACTAGGGCTGCATTTATTTGATCAAAATACAGTACTTTGAATATTATTACAATTTAAAAGAACTGTTTTGATGTAAATATACTGTATCTAAAATGTAATTTATTCCTGTGATTAAAGCTGAATTTTCAGCATCATTACTCCAGTCTTCAGTGTCATGATCTTTCAGAAATCATTCTAATACACTTATTTGCTGCTCAAGAAACATTTCTTATTATTATCAGTGTTGAAAACAGTTGTGCTGCTTCATATTTTTGTGGATTTTCAGGATTCTTTTGCATTTACTTGAAATAGAAATCCTTTGCAACATTATAAATGTCTTTCCTGTTCCTTTTGATCAATTTAATGCATCCCCGCTGAATAAAAGTATTAATTTCTTTCAAAAGCTTGTTACTGACCCTAAACTTTTGAACGATTTATGTTTCCACTGCTTTAAACTTTTTTTTTTTTTTTTTTTTTTTTTTTTTGTATAATATGAACTAAGTCTTGTTGAGAACAACCAGCTGAAAAGTTTACCTTTGGACCAGGGAATCCAATTCCAATATCTCCTGGTGGACCAGATGCACCAACTGGCCCTCGATCACCCTAGGAGTAAAATGTAGGTCAGTGATTCATTTGGACATCATCTCCACATAAATTTAAAATTCACATAAATTTAAAGATGATATATGTGCCATTCAATACTATAAACCTCATTAATCTTGGATGCATGTCACAATGCTTCACCCAACGCTTTCTCTCATGTATGTTCCAAATGACATTTACAGAGCATAAAGGCATCCCTTGTGTCTGGCAGTTTAGGGGTTTTTTGCATTTGAATGTGCTATTATATATTTGTCAGATTTTCAAAGCACTCTTTGTTAAACTTCCTGATTAAACATGAGGCAAAATCTGCATTTAAACTGATATGGAAACATCCCTAAAATGTCAGTTCTTTACCACCCAGACATCTGTCTCTATTTAAAATATCAAAAATATCAGTTACAGACGTTTCACTGGCAAAGAAATGGATGATATGATCATACTTGGGTCCTGCTTGACCCTCATGCCCCTGGTCTCCTGGAGGCCCTTTCAAACCCTGGTAAAATAAAGAAGAAACATGTTAAAATTGGTCATGCACTTTCATGCATTATTTTTTTAATCATTTTTTTAACAACTAATCAGCCATATGCCTATTATAAACCATAGGTTGATATAGCACTTTTAGGCAGATGTAGATGCCTGTTAAACTGTGCTAATGTGGGTTGAAGGACCTGACTCAGTCAATCTAGCTATTCAGTCTCTTTACTAATCCCACTGTACAAAGTCACCCTCGGAAAAAGAAAAATATCCTGCAAGCTTGGATTCACTGCTTTACATGTGTACATTAGTTTAGGATTACGAGCGATCTGCCGATCACATTCCATAAGTGCAGAGCAGGGAAACAGCCATGGCCTGCCATGATCACCACATTTATGTGATGAGACAACGGGCCCTATCATACACCTGGCGCAATGCCACAGCAGGTGCGACGCAAGTGTTTTTTGCTAGTTTCAGCCCCGACGCAGTTATCATTTTCACGTCCAGTACCCACGTTGTTTAAACGGCAAATGCACTCGTGCCCATCTGTTCGCCCATGGGTGTGCTGATCTGAAAACGAGGTGTGTTCAGGTGCATTGTTGGCATGTTGCTATTTTGAAGCAACTGAAAACAACTGCGCCACTGACCAACAAAAACCTGCTCTAAAGTCAATGCCGCAGTATTTTGTTTTTGTTATTTAAAGGGCGTGCTAGTAATATGCGCCTATACGCAGGTGCACAACACACGTACACTCTGCTTGTTACACACACAGGGAGGCGCAGCAGCAAATAAAAGGATTACAATGTAAAAGATTATTATTGTGTACATAAAGATAAAAATACCTATGATGTCATAATGGATAGTCATTGCATGTATCAGAATTACATATTTGCAGTAATGACTAATGAAAATGGCTAATTATTTGACCAATCGTGGCAATACACATGTATTTAAACTGACTCGTCAGGTTGAGGGTGTCTATATTCTGCCATGTTAATAGCAATCCCGCATGGTGCAGGCACACCTGGCTTTTAAAGGGAATGGGAGATGACACTCTGATTGGTTTATTGGACGTTACGCCCAAAACACACCCATGACTCATTAAGAGACTAGGTACAACCCTTTTGGACCATGCACCTTGCGTGCCGACCATTTATCCATCGTTAAATTGGTAAAAGTGGATTCGGACTCGCCCTAAGTGCACCTGTGCCATGTACTTCAGACCACGTGCTTAGATCGTTAAAATAGGGCCCAACATATAATAAGACTAATGCATTTAGTTTTTTTTAAAATATTTATCTGTCTGTCTATCTTACCTATATCACTTTTTAGTGAGAAACAAATCACAGTATTCAAATGAAAAGATCAGCCTTTTTAAAACTGCATACTGTACTACCGGTTTCTTTCGTCAATGACATTTGTTATTCTCACCAAATGATTTTTTTCACTTCTTAAATTGTGATATTACACACCTTTATATCTCTCTCTCTCTCTCTCTCTCTCTCTCTCTCTCTCTATATATATATATTATATATATATTTGTATTTTTTCTGCATCTTTGAAAAGTTACATTTTATAAGTTAAAGTTAAAAAAAAAATAGTGGCAGCAAAAATAACATTATAGTACTGCTATATATATGTGTGTTTATAGTAATATAATTGTATGTATGGATGAAATACACAATTATCATTTGTTTCATATTTTCAGAGAAATTAACACATATTGTACTAGCTAAGATGAATAAGATCACACAACTATTCATGATGTGTATTCATAAATGCATAAATTAATGAAAAAAGTATTAATAAAATTTTAAGTCTGTATGAGTTCAATGTATAATTTTATTAATTCATAAAATAATTAATTGGAGGAATTTTTAAGAATTCATTTTTTTCCAAACATTTTTGTGCGTGAAAATCTAATTAGAAAAAATGTTCTGCTTTTTTAAAAATTATGCATACGGTGGTCGAGAGAACTCAACATGCTGCCAGAGAGATTAATGCGCTGCAACTGAAGAAAACATGCAAATAGAAAAAACACCAGCAAATTAACAAAACATCTTCATCAGTTTGACAACAAATACTCAGTGCAACCAAATACAGAAACACATTTATTTTGACCTGGTTTTAACCATTAATTAAGCATTATGGAACTTATTTCCATGAACCTTGAACATCACAGTTGTGAAAGTATGTTAGCCAGCTTACATAACATTTCACAATTAATTGTGTATTTCCTCAGATTATTTAGGCTAATAATATCTGAAAGGCCAAGGAATCATACGATCAGGATGTTAAAATAAACAAAAAACTCATCTTTCAGGTCATCAACAACACCACTGTACGAGTAGACATTGAACAATAAGCATGTCCCAGAGTCCCCTTGAAACATTTCCATTGTGGTCGGTATGTATTTGGTTGCATTGTGACTATTTGCAGCGGGTTTCTGTATTTGGTTGCATTGTGATTATTTGCAGCTCATTTCTGTATTTGGTTGCGTTCTGAGTATTTGCAACATGTTTCTCTATTTGGTTGTTGTGAGTATTTGCATTTCTGTTTTTGGTTGCATTGTGAGTATTTGCAGCGCGTGTTTGCATTTGGTTGCGTTGTGAGTATTTTCAGCAGTTTCTGTATTTGGTTGTGTTGTGAGTATTTGCAAAATGTTTCTCTGTTTGGTTGTTGTGAGTATTTGCATTTCTGTTTTTGGTTGCATTGTGAGTATTTGCAGCGCGCGTCTATATTTGGTTGCGTTGTGAGTATTTTCAGAAGTTTCTGTATTTGGTTGCATTGCGAGTATTTGCAGTGTGTTTCTGTATTTGGTTGTGTTGTGAGTATTTGCAGCGGGTTTCTGTATTTGGTTGCATTGTGAGTATTTGCTGCGGGTTTCTGT
The DNA here is from genome assembly GCA_028476615.1 of Culter alburnus. Lineage (NCBI taxonomy): Eukaryota > Metazoa > Chordata > Actinopteri > Cypriniformes > Xenocyprididae > Culter > Culter alburnus. The sequence continues at coordinate 25,486 of JAOTNS010002560.1, forward strand.
ATTTAGTTGCGTTGTGAGTATTTGTAGCGGGTGTCTGTATTTGGTTGCGTTGTGAGTATTTGCAGCACGTGTTGTCAAACTTTTCTTAATTTGCTGGTGTTTTTTCTATTTGCATGTGTTTTCGTCAGTTGCAGCTCATTGCGCTCTCTCGGCAACCATACATAAAGGAATATACACAATCTTTAGGCCTACTGTATTTGGGTGTTGTTAGTATTTGCAGCATTTTCTGTATTTGGTTGCATTGTGAATATTTGCAGATCATTTCTGTATTTGGTTGCAATGTGAGTATTTGTAGTGGGTTTTTGTATTGGGTTGCTTTGTGAGTATTTGCATCACGTTTCTGTATGTGGTTTTGTTGTGAGTATTTGCAGCAGAATGTGTTGTCAAACTGTTTTTTTTTTTATTTGCTGGTGTTTTTTCTATTTGCATGTGTTTTCGTCAGTTGCAGCTCGTTGAGCTCTCTCGGCAACCATACATAAAGGAATATACACAATCTTTAGGCCTACTTAAGACTCATACACAGATTATTCACATAATCAAATGAAATAATCAGTTATTAAATAATTATCATCAAGTGATAAAGAATGAAAATACAGTTACTGTTATGCATCATAAATTCAGCTGAAACCTGAAATGTGGCATATAATATGTCATGTAAAGAGGTAAATATTTATACTGTGCCTGCTCTCCTCTGGGGCCCCTCCACCCTGGAGGCCCTTCAGCGCCCTGTGAAATGAAACATAAAATTGAATCGATCATATGTGACATATTTCAGAACAATAGTAAACTGTACAACAGTAGAGAAGACTTACCTTATGTCCCTTTTGCCCTGGTGGTCCACAATTACCTTGAACCCCCTAAAACATGACTCAAGACTTTAGTTATTGTGTATATATACTTAGGACAATACATGGAAATATTAACCAATTAATTGCAATAATCCAAATGCATATGCAGATGATAAAACTAGGATGTTTCACCTTATCACCTTTGAACCCAGGTCTTCCCTGTGGATGAGGAACGAGGAACAGTGTTGGTCAGAGAGTCAGTAGTAAGACAAAATATATAAACTGACCATATGAAGATGTGATGTACCCCTGGACCGTTGATTCCTGGAAGACCAGGTGCTCCTGTTTCCCCCTGTACCAATGAGTCAACAACAATAAACTACAGATCTAATCATCATAATTCCATATTCCTTTAAACAAATATGGTAATTATTTTCACTCTCACCCTTGAGCCTTTTTGACCAGGCGATCCTTCATAACCTTGATCTCCTTTTTTACCCTAAACACAATAGAGTTTTCCTCATAAATGACACCAGTGAGGGAAAATGGCCTCAATTCCATGCGAGTGATACTCACAGGAGGTCCTGGAGGACCCTGTTCACCTTTCTCACACAAACAAACCGGTGGTCTTGGGCACTGGCAAGAGAAATACAACCAACAGGTAGTTTGCAATCAGCATTGTTCACGTTGAGTAATCATTTTTGGTGTGAAATGCTTTGAGAGTGGATATGCTTTGAATAAAGTTTGGGCACATTTATACAGGGGTGGACAATGAAACTGAAACACTGGCCATTATAGTGTTGGAGGTTTCACACCTATATATGCACAGCCTCATGGCCAATCTTCATTGATTTTACGTTCCATCAGTAAGAGCAGGGTGTGAAGGTTGAATTAGCAGAGCAATAGCACAGCTGTACACAAAATATTGCAATTCACACAACATAATGGGAGACATATCAGAGATCAAAAGAGGACCAACTAATGGTGCATGTCTCACTGGCTCATCTGTGAACAGGACAGCAAGTCATTTTGGTGTATCGAGAGCTATGGTATCCAGGGTAATGTCGGCATACCACCATGTACTGTCGGATGAAAAACATTCAACAGGAGTAACCTGGATTGTATCCAAAAAACATAAAACCACAGCTGCAGAATTAAATGCGCACCTCCTGTTTCCACCAAAACTGTTCATCTGGAGCTCCACAGAGTCAATATTCATGGCCGGGCTGCTATAGCCAAATCTTTGGTCACTCGTGCCAATGCCAAATGTTGGTTTCATTGGTGCAAATCTTGGGCTGTGAACAATGTGAAACGTATTGTTCTCTGATGAGTCCACCTTCACTGTCTTTCCCACATCCATGGGAGTTACGGTGTAGAGAAACCCCAAAGAGGCTGAACACCTAACTGTTGCTGCCCAGAGTGAAGCATGGCGGTGGATCAGTGATGGTTTGGTCTGCAATATCATGTCATTCCCTACTGTGCTTGATAAGCGTCACTGCCAAGGACTACCGAACCATTCTTTGTGACTATGTGCACCTAATGTTTCAAACATTGTACCCTGAAGGGAGCGCCGTGTATCAGAATGATAATACACCAATACACACAGCAAGATAGAATGCTTTGATGAACATGAATGTGAAGTCGAACATCTCCCGTGGCCTGCACAGTCACCAGATCTAAGCCACTTCGGAGTATATTGGAAAAGCAAGTCAGAAAACATTTTCCTCCACCAGCATCACACAGTGACCTAGACTCTGTTCTGGAAGAGGAATAGCTCAAAATCCCTCTGGCCACTGAAGGACTTGTACAGTATCTGTCATTCCCAAGATGAATTGATGCTGTATTGGCCACGAAAGAAGGCTCTACCCAGGTGTTTTAGTTTCATTGTCCAACCTGTGTGTATATAACTTTATATAAAGAGCTGGGAAATAATATATTTACATTTTGAGACAAAAAAAAATCAGGCGGTTGAGATTTGCTATATTGTATATATGGCTTTGAGTAAGTGCCTCGAGTTTACTGCACATGATACAATATATATCCATCTTTATGTAGATCTGTATGATTATAAATATTATTTACATTTTTGCGTCAATATAAACAATCATGCAGCTGTGATGTGCTATATAGTATTTGTTGTTTACATAAGTGTACTGTATCTGGGTAAAGTTGGATATACTTATAGTAGTTTTGCTGTAATGCAATGACATTCAGACATTTTATGACTAAAGTGTCTGAATACTTTGAGGGCCACTCTTTTTGATGTGCAGTACTTACTTCATTCTTTGCGATTATTTCCTAGGGGGAAAAAATGAAAAGAGAAATAATTATTAGGACACAAATCTGTGACAGTACCAAAACAAGTCCAATTTATTATGTGGGAAGCTTTATTATGCATTTCTAAGAGACCCGTATTGTGTGATCACAGACAGTGCTTGACATTTCGTGAGCGGCAGACCCTTTCTTCTGTGTTCATATGGAAAATCCCTCACACACAGATTTGATTCACCCACTGATGTGTGAACCACGCTTCAGGATAGCAGACCATACACTAGTTACTGTATTTGGATCTCAAACCCTCACAAATAGAAACTTTTAGAGCATCCATTTTCTGACCCAAAATAACAGCTAGGCTGTAAAAAAGAAAAGAAATTTTGTTGTGCAGAAATAGAAAAGTGTGAGTGGCAGGTTTTTTTGCATTTGGCAAGATGTTTTGAGCAATTATTAGCATGTTGCAGCCCACATGCATTAGAGTCCAATCGATTTATCGCGATTAATCGTAACTAACATAAAAGTTCTTACATAATATATGTGTGTGTATTATTATATTTATATATATGTGTATATATATATATATATATAAACACATATAATATATATAATACACACACATATTTATGTAAACACAAACTTTTATGTTAGATGCGATTAATTGCGATAAATCTGTAACGAGGCGTCACTCGAAGTGGGATCCATAAACAGGCTTTTATTAGAATCGTGGTCAAACAGGCAATGGTCAGACACCAGCAAACACAGTACCGAGAGCAGACACAGTCGTGGTTGATAAACAGACAGTAGATCAGGGCAGGCGGAGAACAATCACAGATCAGAAACAAAGCAAATAGTCCAAAAGGCAGGCAGCAGAGAATCATAAACGGGGAACAAACTGGGTCACAACAGGCAGGCAATACAGGAATAAACGCTCAGAAATGCAAACTGTTGTAATACAAGACCTCGCAAAGAGGAATGGTGAAAAATCAGTTTATATAGGCCAGTGAATGATGAGCAACGTAATGCCAGGTAGGGGCTGATGGGAAATGTAGTGTGTATGTGTAAGGGTCAATATTCAGGTGAGGGAGCCCTCTGATGGCCAGAGGAGGGAATCATGGAGTTCGTCTCTGTGACAAAATCGATTTGACAGCACTAATTAGAATATTGGTTTAGTATTCTGGGTAGTTGCTAGGTGATTTCTTTTTGACCCAAGTCACAGGTGTGTGTTTATCAGCATTTTACATCATCTTCAAACATGGCAATTCATAATTTAGAATTAGAATTATCCGAAACTGTATTTAATATGTTTTTTAATTTACATGGTTTTAAATGTACAGTGAACCATGCAGTGCATTGAAACCAGAACTGAGTGACCATGAGCAAAGATCACATACTAATTAGCATTACCTGGTAGTATGCTCATTAGCAAAATCATTGAAAAACAATTTTCCCAAATGCATTTTTATTTTTAACTTGTCATCAAGTATGTGTTCGAGAATGCAAAATTTCTTACTTCAGAGTATTAAAATAATTTACTGAGTTTGTTGTTGTTGTTGTCTGTTTTAACATTTCCCTCTTTAGTTTAGTTTAGTTAACTAAGTCGAAGTCTGATCAAAATAAAATTGAAATAAAAAAAAAAAATATTACTAATTGTTGGTAATATATGGTTAAATATAGTTCCGGTACCTGATTCTGATTGGCTGAGGTGCGTTCGAAGCTGTTGTAAATTACTCTACAAACTAACACCTGTGACCTAATTAAAATAAATACTTTTATGGACCAACCGTTTTATAAAAGCAATAAGCCCATAATAATAAACAGCTAAATGGTGTTATTAGGCACAATATATAAATATAAAAATAAATAAATAATAATAATTAATTATAATAATATTTTCATACTTTGTTCTGTTGCACAAGGTGATTTTATGTGTTTGCACTGAAGCCCATGGAATCATGATTTAATTTGATTCAAAATGCAAAATGCTGATGTATCTTAATAGTAACTGAACCCTGCGGCTCGTGACGACACATTGATGTCCTAAGACATGAAACGATCGGTTTGTGCGAGAAACCGAACAGTATTTATATCATTTTTATCTCTAAATCACCACTATGTCCAACTGCCCTCCACATCCGGTTGGTGAGGTCAGAAAACACGTTCTGATGATGGAAGTGATGTCTCGCGCTTTGCTTCAACGAGTGCTAGACATCACTGCCGTTGTCAGAGCGCGATCAGACCTCACTAAGCGAGTGCTGAACGCAGTTGGACATGGTGTGTTTTAGAGGTAAAAAATGATATAAATACTGTTCGGTTTCTCGCACAAACCGATCATTTCGTGTCTTAGGACATCAATGTGTCGTCACGAGCCGCAAGGTTTAATTTGGATTTGTCTGTGCATGTTTTTTTACTCTTATAGACAAAGTTCCCATTGCCATGCATTATACAACTGACAGACGGCAACGGTTGGAGTTAAAAATCATCATTTGTGTTCAACTGAAGAAACAAAGTCACCTACATCGTGGATGCCCTGGGGGTAAGCAGATAAGCATCACATTTTCATTTCTGGTGAACTATCCCTTTAACTGTGCTATTTGTATGCATCTTTCACTTCCAATTTTTAATCTATCATTTTTTTTGTAACACTTTACAATAAGGTTCATTAGTTAAACATTAATGTATTAACTAACATGAACTAACCATGAGCAATACATTTGTTACTGTATTTACCAATCTTCGTTAACGTTAGTTAATGAAAATACAGTTGTTCATTGCTTGTTCATGTTAGTTCACAGTGCATTAACTAATGTTAACAAGATTTTAATAATGTATTAGTGAATGTTGAAATTAACATTAACAAAGATTAATAAATGCTGTATAAGTGCAGTTCATTATTAGTTCATGTTAACTAATGTAGTTAACTGTAAAGTGTTACCATTTTTCTTATAATATGATGATTATTATGAATAATTATGATGTCTGATCTTGCTAAACCTAACAAGGTTGACAGATGAACTGAATGCCTCACGAGCTGCTGCAGGAGCCGTTCTTTCAGTTTGGGGTCAGTGAGGCTGTGGGAGTACTGCTGGGCTGGGCTGCTCGCTACGTCCCGCAGTTTGGCACTGTTCACGCTGTTCTTTGCCAGGTATGATAAGCTTATTGTGAAGATCTTAATTTTGTGGCCTTTGGCCTCGGCGACCGCCCTCATGATGTCAGGATTCCGCGGATGATCACTGCCGTCGGTCATGAGCAGAGCCACTCGAACACTCTGCTCCTTGGTCTCGCTGGTGAAGAGCTGAGTGGCATTGGATATGGCATATGTCGTATACGTTCCATGACCGATGTAGATGGCATCTGTCAGTCTGCTCAGGAACAAGTCAAGGTCCTGCCAGTCCCTGAAGCGTTGGTCAATATGCACTGAGCTGCTGTAGTAGATGAGCGCCAAACGAGTCTTCAAATGCCAGTCAGACACCTGCATCTGCACCACCTGCCTACTGAAGGAGCGCACGAAATCTTTCTCTTGATCAAACAGAGAGCTCTTCGCACTCTCTGAGCTGTCCAGGATGAATGCGATCTCTAGTTGACATTCTAACTCTGAAATGAAAGAAGCCATAAACTCGTTACACATACCATATTAGGCTATATACAAAAATAAAGGTTCTTAAAGGGATAGTTCACCGAAAAATGAAAATTCTCTCATCATTTACTCACCCTCAAGTTGTTTCAAACCTGTATACATTGCTTTGTTCAGCTGTACACTAAGGAAGATATTTGGAAGAATGTTTGTAACCAAGCAGATCTCGTCTCCCATTGATTATCATAGTAGGGGGAAAAAAATACTATAGTAGTCAATGGGGGGCGAGATCTGCTTGGTTACAAACATTCTTCCAAATATCTTGTGTGTAGAGCAGAACAAACATTTATACAGGTTTGGAACAATTTGAGGGTGAGTAAATGATGATCATTTTTCAGTGAAATATCCCTTTAATGGCATCGATGGATCCTTTGGAGCCTTTCAGTTACAAAAAAATTCCTTTATGCTGGAAAAGGTTCTTTAGATTATTAAAATGTAGTTCATACTGACAAAAAAAGTTATTTAAAAACTGTTCACTGAAAAGTTCTGTGAGAAAATGGTTGTTCAGTGGCATCACTGGGAAAACCGCCTTTTGGAACCTTTATTTTTAACCCATTATAGCCTTACATATGAAATAATAGCCAGAAATATATATATTTTTTATGGAACAGTTTATTGTGAAAGCTTGTTTCCGCTACGGAATAAAAAAAGGTCTGCGACTTTTATATCACATTTCTGACTTTTTTTTCTCGCATTGCGAGTTATAAAGTCAGAATTGCAAAAATAAAGTCAGAATTGAGAGATAAAAAGTTGCAATTACCTTTTAAATTGTTTTTTCCTTGGCAGAAACAATCTTCCATAGTATATTGAACCTTTTTAGACAAAATCCAAAATAAAGTGCATATGTTTTTTTGTTGAGTATCATATTTGATGCATCAGGCTTTTACAGCTCATAAAGGGCGAGAACAGGGATGGTTGTAACATGGGTCAATTGAAACACTTCCAATTTCTCCAATCAGGAACAAGTTACAAATCACCTGATTCACTTCACACATGCTAGTCTTTATTCCACATGTGAGAAAGTAGAGTCCTGTGGCAGACAGCAGATTTTAGAGCAGAAAAACTTATTTGATATAAGAAAGTAACTTTTTTAAAAAACTTCATTTATTTAATGGAAATTCCTGCTTTGTAGTTAAACTCGTCAAAGTTAAATTATGTTAATTGTGTGTTTATGTACATATTTTTTTTAATGCAAGTTTTAGTGTTTTGTCTGTTAGCTGTAAGGTGAGCTAGTTCATGGCTACAAGACTCTGGGTTAGTTATAACATCAATGAAGCATGCTACAACCTATACCAAGTAAATGTTTAGTTGTATTTATATGTTTTCTTTGAATTTCAGTATGCCTAGGTCAGGGGTGTCCAAACTCGGTCCTAGAGGGCCACTGTCCTGCAGTATTTGCTCATTTTATTCATTTTTGTTACACACATCATGCACACACAGCAATTATGTTAAGATGTTAAGAAGTCTGTGTTGAATAAAAGCTTTCAATATATATATATATATATATATATATATATATATATATATATTTTTTTTTTTTTTTTTTTTTTTTTTATTATTATTTTTTTTTTTTTTTTTTATCATAATCCTTATAATATCACATATTTCATAATATCACATATCACCCTGTTGGATATCACAATGTTACCCCATCTCACCCCATCTAACCCGGACTATGCGGTGAATTTCACTCCTTGTGTTTGAAACTAAACCACACATTTCTGTTTGTGCTGCAAAGATAACAGCTGTTATTTAATAGCTGACACTTGTTTGAATCACATTTTGAACATGCAGGCTTAAAAGAACGCCAAGATACAGAAATGTCAAAAATGTTACAACCATCCCTGGTGTCCCCCTAGTATGAGATTATTGAGCTCATTCTCTAGGAAGAAAAAAACACCTTTTATTCAAACACAAACAGCAAAAATATGCAATTTGGAGCAGATGCTGATATTTAAATGGCCAAAAAGTAATATGTAATTTGATAGCTTGTAATGTAAATTAGTGAGATTTATAACAGTACAACAGACTATTAATAAAATGCATATAATGTCTTAAGATGATATTTCAATGCTTAGTTTTCAAAGCTCTGTAGTTCTTATTGTGGGGCAAAACGTATAATGCAATGCAAAATGAAGAAGTTTATGACTGGAATGAAGGTTTATGCCAAGTGCTTTAGAAAAGCTTTCCAGCGCCTATGTCTAGGTAAACCTGCACATCAAATAGCCTAGAGACTCATCCGCGAAATATGTGTTAAAGTTAACACATAAACCCACACATTTTATGAAGACGTTGCACTTGAACTAAACGAATAAATGTCATATTCCTTCGTTAATCTGACAGTTTTGAAAGCCTTCGCGTTCATGCAGCAGTTTCCACCGTTACCACGGAAACCACTTTGCGTTCGTGCGCATGGAAAAGTATTGAAGATATTGATAATTTATAACTGATGTTATTTAATGATACTATAGAAAGACTGCACTTTGTAGATTACTTTAACGAAAACAACTGTTTTGCATAACGTGCCATGTTTGCTGTTCTCGCATTTACGAGACTTTGACCAGAGCCAGAGCCATCTCTCTCTATGGCTCTGACTTTGACCAGCAGATGTCGCTAGCGTGCCACGCCCTTCTGCTCCGCTGCTCTGCGCATGCGTAGAAGTTTATCATTATTATGAGAAAGTTTATCATTATATGAGAAACTAAGTCATTATTATAAGAAAGTTTTTCATTATTACGAGAAAGTTTCTCATTATGATGAGATACTAAGTCATTATTTTGAGAAAGTTTCTCATTATTATGAATCATATTTTTTTTACTTTACTGTGGCGGAAACAGGCTTCCATAGTAACAGGTGTTTCAGCACTTTTGATCATGCTGATAATTTAGAGAACTTAGAACTTTGTGAATCAAATATTGATACATTGGTTTTTTTTAGAGTGATATAGGGTCCAAACTCCTGAGAGCACTAGTGAAAATGATTTTATTTGGCCTGTTTTCTACTTGAATCTAAAAATTCTTATTACAAATTAAAGCCTATTATCTGCATAACAATTTTGAGTGAAAAGTTAATGAACTTCTGGACCCACACAGCAGAACAGTCTCCATTTAATCTCATTGCTGTCTTGGAGAAACAATTGAAATAATAAAGATATCTAACTTTCACTTTTGTACATGCAAGACTAAGTCAACACAATCAATGCTGCGCTGAAGAAAACGCTAATGCATTTACCATTGTCCAGTTTTGTGGAGAGGTTGTTCAGTCTTTCTCCAGGCTGTCTTCTCTTCTGGCATCTGACCGCAGGTAAAAGCAGCCAAAGCAACAGCCACAAAACACACTTTGGCCATGCTTTCATTCATGTCTAACCTTAAAAATAATAATAATAAAAAAACATCTTTCAGACCTTCTGTGCATCTTAAAAATGTATTTGTGGTGCATATTTATTGCTTGCATTACATTACATTTGCATTGCATGCAAAGACCAACACAAGTGGCTAAAAGATAAATGTACAGAATGGGCAATGTCCCTTTCTTGTTGTTTGAATACACACTTTTTATGTTCAAACACTGAACATGGTCCTAGGATATTTCTAAACAAGTAATAATGTATATAAATCAAGTGTAATGAATCCGAGCTTATGCATCAAACACATTTTAAACAAATCAAAGCCACAAACATCATGCAATAATGTTAAATGTGTTCAATGGTAGGCTATTTTAACATTAATGATACATTTTATGTTAATTTTTGTCATTTAATGCTGAAATGTTGTTTTAAACAAAAACAAATATCAGAACAATAATATGAAGAAAGGATAAAGTGCTTACCTTGCCTGTTATGCAATAGAGAGTATCCACATGTCTGCTGTGTGGAGCACTTTCTGTACTGACTCCAGTTGTGCACTGAACATCAGCTCAATATCACAGACCCAACAATCTGATGCCTGACTAAGCACACCACACCACACACACACACACACACACACACACACACACCACTGTTTGTTTTTGTGAATTGTGGGGACTTTCCATAGACTTCAATGCATTTTACACTGAACAAACTGTACATTCTAACCCCCTACCCTGCCCCTACCCCTAAACCTAACCCTCACAGGAAACTGTGCAAACTTTTACTTTTTCACAAAAACTCATTCTATATGATTTATAAACCCATTTACATTGTGGGGACCGCTGGCTGGTCCCCACGATGTAGGTGAACTCAGGTTTATATTACATCATGGGGACATTTGGTCCCCACAATGTAATATAAACAAAAGCACACACACACACACACACACACACACACTGGCCGCCTCTTTCTGTCACACACTTAGTAGAAGACTCAGATATATCACCGTTTTTATTTCATTCTCTCTCAGATGTTTCAAGTTACTCTACAAAGTTGCTATGAGAAACAACTTGTGAATAATGTCTCTTTCTTCAGTCACGATCAGTATGCCTGGGAAAAGTCTCAGGGAGTCAGATAAAATGTTTCCATTTAAAAAATATTAGGCATATTATGGGATGTTGAGGAAGACCAAGGTGGATGAAGATGAACCGGAAAATGTACATATTTGATAGAAGGAAAAGAGGCCTGATAATCTGTTCATTTGCTTATACAATCAACTTTGAAAATCTTTGTTCAGTGACAAATATGTATGATTTTACTGAATAAATACTCTGTTTTGCTTAGAGCTCATTTTGTAGCTCTCTGAAGAAATAATTAGATTTTTTGTGAATTGGTGTTAAACGGGAATTAAGCTCTCCACTATTTTCTGCTGTTTAGATCTGTTTTGGAGATGAATGCTGAGAGATTGTTTGGAGGACAATAACATTTTCCCCAAAAGTTTCTGATTCCTTGACAAAAATTCATATAAACAGCGCCCCTGTAAAATCTGGAAAACATGCAGGAACCTCCTGAGATCTGACTCATTTCAAGGATTCTTAGACTTTTAAAGGATAGTTCGAATTCACTAATTATTCATCCTCATATAGTTCCAAATCTGTTTGCATTTATTTTTGTGGAACACAAAAATGAGGTTATTTTTTATTTATTTATTTATTTATTTTATTTTAAAGGGACCTCTTCTCATGTGGTGTGCATGAAGTAGCTATAACATAGCTACTTCAACTACAGAATAAACATTCTAAGAACAAGGAGATCGGGATGAGATGACAATACAGCATTATGAAGTCATATAAAAAGCTTCCATTATAATTAAATGCAAATCAGCTGTTTATGTTTGTGATTTTTTTTCTCTCTTTTTTACCCTAAATGCTTTAGATTTTTTTTTTTTTTACAAATTAACATTATTAATAAATTTCCACTTTTCATGAATAAACCATAGGGAATAAACCTTTTTTTTTTTCAACTGTAGAGGGCAGTAAAGTTTTCACATCAAAATTGTTCCAAACCTTATGGAAGCCCATTTCTGCCACTTAAAGGGTTAGTTCACCCCAAAATAAAAATTCTGTCATTTATTACTCACCCTCATGTCGTTCCACACCCGTAATCTTCGGAACACAAATTAAGATATTTTTGATCAAATCTGATGGCTCAGTGAGGCCTGCATTGACACTGCCTTTTTCAATGCCAGAAAGCTACTGAAAACTTATTTAAATCAGTTCATGTAACTAGTGTTTCAACCTTAAAGGGTTAGTTCACCCAAAAATGAAAATTCTGTCATTTATTACTCACCATCATGCTGTTCCACACCCGTAAGACCTTTGTTAATCTTCGGAACACAAATTAAGATATTTTAGTTGAAATCCGATGGCTCCGTGAGGCCTGCATAGCCAACAATGACATTTCCTCTCTCAAGATCCATAAAGGTACTAAAAATATTTAAATCAGTTCATGTGAGTACAGTGGTTCAGTATTAATATTATAAAGCGACGAGAATATTTTTGGTGCGCAAAAAAAAACAAAATAATGACTTATTTAGTGATGGCCGATTTCAAAACACTTCAGAAGGTGTTACAGGTGTAAAACGACATGAGGGTGAGTAATTAATGACATAATTTTCATTTTTGGGTGAACTAACCCTTTAAGGAAACAATTATGCGTTCATAAATCATAATTATGACATCAAAATTCATTATTATGACACAAAAAGTCTAAATTATGAGATACTATCTACTATGCCATAATTATAAGATTAAATAGTCATCTAAAAACTATTTTTCATTAATGACTTTTTATATCTTCATTTCCACATATTATATCATAATTTAGACTTATACTTATTACTTTTTGTCACATTTTTTTCTTTATGTGTCGGAAATGAGCTTCCAAATTTTTCGCCGTCGTGGATGTGTGTTATATCCTTTTACAGTCTATGGTTATATCCATTAGACGCAGTAGGACTTTTATTTTGTGTGCTTCTGTCACGCTGTGTTTACATTCTGCACTGCTTCCGACTTCCCGCTACTTAAACAAACTTCAGCATGTTTGCGCGTCAAATGTGAGTTTATATTTATCAAACGCTGTCATTTATTTATATCTCAAAGCATGTTTTCTGTCTCTTTATAAGGTGGCTGCGTCTGTCATTACTTGTACCGGTTTAGAAAAGGTTGAATGGTTAGTTTAGCTGTAGCTGACCGGCTAAGTCATAAGAACATTAAATCACGCTCAACTGTTTACTTGTTTATCAAATAAGTTTTATATTTTTATCTTTAATTATATCATATTTATATCTTAACACGAAGAGCTAGAATCATGAGATGTACCTTATTAATGTTTATTTATTGTTTATTTTAACACATTAAAACGTATTTACTGTGGCTTTAACAATCTAACGTCACATGAGCTTTAGTAATGTCTTGGTAACATTTGTTTTAATTATCTTTAGTTTCATGTGCAACTTTACTCTCGTTTATTTTAAACATTTGATGTATGACTTATTAAATCACAAAGGGAAACAAATTCTTAATGTATATTTTTACAAGAGTGTTAACCATTACGTCTATAATAATAATAATAATAACAAAAGTATTATTATTATTATTATATGATTTATTTTAGTAGATGTTTGATTACATAATAATAACATTTATAAATATATATTTATATAATTTAAAATATAATTTATATTATACAATAATAATTATTATAAATTTATTATTATGATTATGTAATAAAGTTACATTGCACTTCAATCAATGATATAGACTAACTCTCTCTCTCTATTTATATATATATATATATATGTGTGTGTGTGTGTGTGTGTGTGTATGTATGTGTAATATGTCTTAAAGGGTAGTTCACCCAAAAATGAAAATTCTGTCATTTATTACTCACCCTCATGCCGTTCCACACCCGTAAGACCTTTGTTAATCTTCAGAACACAAATTAAGATATTTTTGTTGAAATCCATTGACTCCGTGAGGCCTGTGAATCAGCGTATCGAATCATGATTCAGATTGCGTGTCAAACCGCCAAACTGCTGAAATCATGTGACTTTGGCGCTCTGAACCGCTGATTCGACACACTGATTCATTATGATCCGAGGCCCCTTTAAATCTCGTGCTCCCCTCCCCCGGAGCTCGCGCTTGCCTTAACCAGCCTAAACAAAGTTCACACAGCTAATATAACCCTCAAAATGGATCTTTACAAAGTGTTCGTCACGCAGCATGTCTAATCGCATAAGTACAGTGTTTATTTGGATGTTTACATTTGATTCTGAATGAGTTTGATAGTATGCTCCGTGGCTAAAGCTAACATTACACACTGTTGGAGAGATTTATAAAGAATGAAGTTGTGTTTATGAATTATACAGACTGCAAGTGTTTAAAAAATGAAAATAACAAAAGTCTTGTCTCCATGAATACAGTAAGAAACGATGGTAACTTTAACCACATTTAACAGTACATTTAGAAAGACAATTTACAAATATAACTAAAAATATCATGATATCATGGATCATGTCAGTTATTATTGCTCCATCTGCCATTTTTCGCTATTGTTCTTGCTTGCTTACCTAGTCTGATGATTCAGCACATCCAGACGTTCTGCCCTTGTCTAATGACTTGAACATGAGCTACTTTCTTTTAAAAGTAATGTGCTATAATATTGCGTTACTCCATAAAAAAGTAACTAACTGAATTACTTAGTTACTTTTTATAGAAAGTAATGCATTACATGATGCATATAACCTTTCAGATGTGCTGCCATACTGGATTGCAGAAGAAAAGGACACAGGAAAAGTTAAACACTCTTACTTTACAAATAAAAACAACAAAAAAGAAACACAAATGTGATGTTTATCTAAAGAAATTTTTGCTTATGTGTAAGGTTGAATTGGATCATGAATATATGCAGCAAAGACATTGGTGAATAAAGTGAGATTAAATAAACTTGCCTCAACACACCAAAGTTTCTAAGACCTGGGGCCTGTACCATGAAGCCGGATTAGCTGGCTAGCCAGGTAAGTTTCAGATTAGTTTGCGCCAATCCTGGGTTTTAGGTACCATTAAAGTAACTTGACTTTTAGCGGTGTTCATCACCATAGTAACTTACGCTCCACGGCTAACCTGCTCCAGGGCAGGTTATGTTCTGGGTTAGAGATTTCAAACTGAAATTGGACCAATCAGATGTAAGCTAAGTGACACTGACACACTCAACACAATAAAGTCACGCCCCCAGTTTCTCTTCCTCCAAATTAAAGGTCATTATATAGTAAAAGATCATTTCTTTTATTTGTCCTCTTTCACAGACAAGTATTTTCCATTAGTGTAAATGCATTTAAATTCTTCATTTTCAGCGAAAGAGTTTTGAATCACGCTGGCTCTCTCGCGAGAAGTGATGGATTTTTGGGGATGGAGCTGAATTCTGCAGGACAGTAGCCCTCCAGGAGCAGAATTGGACACCCCTGGTCTAAAACTACAATAACCATCATGTTTACACAGTGCATACAACCTCTCTGCACTTACTTCCGATTTCTCTCAACATGGGGACAGGAAAGATGCCAGTCAATAAATAGAAAAACACAATCTGATCTCACAGCAATTTGTACGTATTTTACGAGGTGGCAAATTCGTATGAATTTGTATGAATGACCTACCCCTAACCCCGCCCCTAAACCTACCATCACTGGGGTTTAGACAAATTGTATGAATTCGTACAAGTGAGGACCTCATAAAATATGTACGAATTGGTCGTGAGATAGCGTTGGAAAACAAAGTAACTTGCGTTATTTATTTGAAAAAGTAACTCAGCTTTTTGTTGTAAATTTAAAAGTAATGTTACTTTACTAGTTACTTGAAAAAGAAATCTGATTACGTAATTGCGTTACTTGTAATGCATTACCCGCAACAATGGACATATTAAACAATATGTCTCGCTAACAAAGCTCTCTCATTTAGTGCCTGTTGCATTATGATTACTTCAAACTAGTGCTGTCAAATCGATTGATTGCGATTAATCACATCTAACATAGTTTATGTTTTTATATTATGTCTATACACACACACACACACATATATATATACGGAAAATTTATATTAGATGCGATTAATTAATCGCAATTAATCTTTTTTTTTTTTTTTTTTTTTCAGAATTTGTACTCTTTATCATGTCTCAGTCCAAATGGATATGTAAGAAGGGACAATGTTTCCTGTAGCTTCATATACTCTTAAAAATAAAGGTTGGCATCTATGGTTCCATGAATGAAGAACCTATAAAATCCATGAAACTTTTCCATTGCACAAAGTGTTTTTTATATTATTAAAATGTTCTTCATGCTAAGAAAAAATGGTTCTTTTAAGAACTGCACGTTTCTTTGAGGAACCCAGAATGGTTGTTCTATGGCATCACAGTGAAGGTTCTCTTTTGGAACCTTTTTATTTTTAAGAGTGATGAGTTTTCTCATATATATAATTTTCATGATATGACAAAGTGTTGGCAAAAAGTAGAGCTTTTAACCTTTGCTGTCTGGAACTAGTTGTAAAAGGCAGTATTTTAATTAAGCAGTCAAGTCAAACTTCATTCAACACAACCACAGCTGATCCAAAATGCATTAAAATAAGGAGGGATTACAGATTCCTAAAAATGGTGTAAACTCCAACACCTCAACGACACACTAATAAAAACTAGGTAAAAAAAGGTAACTAACATGCAAGTAATCCCATCATTTTTCCCTCTCTCATTAGATATCAATGTACATTTATTTTTTATTAATTTATTTGCTTATTTAGCATTATATATTTCATGCCTGAAAGTGTTTTATGCACTGAAATTGTGCACAAAGCAAACATGATTATGTATTGGATTTAATCTGAATTCTGTAATGATGTATAAAACTGAATGCACACAATTTGTTAATAGTATTATTTGAAATGTAACATAAATAATAGCTGTTTTCTAACAATGCATTTTGGGGGATGAACTGTTCTGATGAGAGTAAAAGTGTCAGAAACTTTTTTTTTAAATGTGCATAGTTTTTAAGTTTAAAAACACAGTTTCTGTGTGTAACATATCTAAACGACTCGTTTAATCCAGAAAATATTGTTAGATTAAATATTAAAATGGAATAATTCACAAGGGAACTACATTTTTTGTCACTTTCAGTGCTTTTTTTTTTGTCCTGGCAAATAATGATAATGAAAAATAATCAGTGTTAATGTCTTTTTGTCAAGATCTCTTGAGATTCTCTCTGCTTGAGATTGTTAAACAATGTACATTAATTGTGCAAGAGCAGCGCCTTTGTCCAATTGGACAAAGAGTTTTTTTCTAGCACCTCCACTGACCAGTTGAGAAGCTTAGCGTATGCAAGCCCCGCCCCATATGAAGGCGTCATATACTAATATGGTCACTATGTCCTTATATGCAGTGCGGTGGGTGGAGCTCCAGTAACCACGGCTGTTTAGTGTCACTTTCACCGAATTCTTAACTACGGTTCTCAGAGATGAATCGGACAGCTGGCGGGTGAAACGCACTGAATCTCCTCTTGTAAACAACCTACAAGTTTTGACGGATTATTTAGGAACTTTCTTGGTACAAAGAATTGTGTCATACGGAAAGAACCTTTAGCGTTTATTCATTTTCATTTTATTTACACGTTTTTTGCAACAATAACATTTCGCGTGCGGTCTTGAAGATAACGATAGGTATCGTGTCAGTATTATTACTGGAAAACGCTCTTTTCTTTTATAGTTTCCGTTAATAATAATACATAATACATACAGTGTATCTCTCATTAAACTTCACACGTGGGATTTCGAGAAGATCGTGAAGTTTCAAGCACGGATGGTCCTCTCGTGAC
Source organism: Culter alburnus (assembly GCA_028476615.1). Taxonomy (NCBI): domain Eukaryota; kingdom Metazoa; phylum Chordata; class Actinopteri; order Cypriniformes; family Xenocyprididae; genus Culter; species Culter alburnus. Next base: position 43,440 of record JAOTNS010002560.1, read on the forward strand.
GCCACACTCGGACATTCTCGCGCAAAACTGACAGTATTCGGAGCGACTGAAACATGTTTTGGGGATTTCTCACGCAATAATCATGCCACCTTCTCGTTTACTTTGTAAATATTCCAAGACCTGTTCTGAGTAGAGAAGTAATTTCACTCTATCAAAGTTTTTGTCGCAGAAAGAGGTGGTTGGAAGCGCGCCGCGCGCCTCGTCCAGATCTCCTCAAGCCTCATTCAGGATCGTTTGAACTCTCCTCCCTGCTTGAAAGGAGTCACATTGTATCGGTCGTTACCACAGACAGTGTTGCTGGATAGCATGGCAATGGTAGTAAATCAGTGGCAAGAGAACATTTCGGCTGATCCCGGGTCCCAGCTGCAAATGTGCAGTCAGGAGCCCGGCGGGACACCGGGAACTCCCTCAGGTTCAACCCCGGGCAACGACGCGCTCTCTGGGGACAAAATTCCCAATGTGGACTGCATGGTTTGCGGGGACAAGTCCAGCGGCAAACACTACGGCCAGTTTACATGCGAGGGGTGCAAGAGCTTCTTCAAACGCTCGGTGAGAAGGAACCTGAGTTACACCTGCCGGGTGTAAAGCAATTGACAAATAAATATTTAAAAGCTGTAGTACTAGGACAAACCTGATCAGAAATATAAAATGATTCAATAGCTATAGTTGAAACTGGGAAACATTGCAAAATTTGTATCAAACCAATCCATGGTGCATAGTGGTTCTTAAATGTTCCTAGCTCCTCTAATCAAGATAATTTTGGTTGTATATAAAGTTCTTGAGTTGCTACATGATTCTTTGGAGATTTAACAAGTTCTTGATTACAGAAAAGTTGATATTAGTTGACATTGCAGCTTATTCAGATCAGTTTTGTTCTCTGGTTCATTAAGCACCAGATGGTTTTCCAAAGAACTAAAAAATAACCATCATGTTAGACATTTAGACATCTAATTTGAAATATTAATATGTAATTATAAAAAGATGTTGGTACTATTGTAAAATTATATAGATTATAAATCAATTAGATCTCTTTCAAAAGGAATATTTCAGTAATTTTTCTTTCTTAAACATAGTCTTAAACATATCTTGATGTCTGAGCTGACAGATATCACGTTTTAACTATATTTTTGTGAAAACAAATTGAATAAGTGACCTTTTTTACACACTGTAAAACATTTTTTACAGATTTCCCACTAGACTAGAATATTTTTAAGTTAAAGTTCATTACACTTTTTCAACTTAAGAAATTTATTTGAAGCTGAAAACTGATCAAAACTCACTAACATGTTGCACAATTACAAAATAGGCGATATTGCTCTTAAACGTAAAACTAAAGGTTTCACCTTGTTTGAGGACTAAGTTCCTCAAAGAACTTTTTATTCTACAGCAAAATATCTACTGGTGCTTTAAGGACCCAAAAACCATATTATAATCTGAATAACCATGTAACATTAAAAACTTTTTTAATCTCAAAGAACAAAATAGCAACTCAAGAAAATGTTCTTCATAAGAATGATGAACATAAGAACCATGGACGTTTATTTAATGAAGAATTTACCAGTGATGGATAGATTTGTTTTCTTTCTTTCAGTACTGTGTTTAAAAGCTCATTACAGCAACAATTTATTTTAATATAGTTTCTTTGTTTGAAAATATAATTCAGACTAATCTTGAATATTTGCTCATTTAATTGCACAAATAACATTCAACAGCAAAAGAAAAAAAAATTACAAATCAAACACAAATTTCCTTTTGCAGACTAAGATTAGACATATTCCCCTGGTTTCACAGACAAGGCTTAAGCTAGTCTTAGACTAAAATGCGTGTTTGAGCTGTTTTAACTGAAAACAACTTGCACTGACATATCTTAAAATATGTCAGTGCTATTGTTTTGTCTCAAGATGCACACCAGTAATGTTTCTTTTAGGGTACATTTAAAAGCTACTTAAATGTCTTAATTGAACTAAGGCCTAATCCTGGCTTAGTCTAAGCCCTGTCTGTGAAACCGGGCCTTGGAGTCTAAATAGTCATTTGTGGCATAATCAGTTTGCAAAGTCATCCTCAGAAATGGTCCATTTCAAATGTAGATTAAAATACTAGTGTTATTTTTATAATTGCTGTGAATTCGTTAACTCTGCAGATGATTGTGAAAACTCAGCAAAGTTCCTAATTGGTTTAGGTTATGAAAATCACTGCAGGGAAAATTCATCTAATCATTGCTTTAGACTGAAAGAACATTCAGTCTCCTGATCCTGTAGTCTGTTGACCTTTGATGTGAATATGAGCTATCTGTGTATTACAAGACAGCTTCAATGTTGAATATGGGTCCAGAAAGATTCTGTAGCCTCTGTAATATTGCATTTCTGTCTTAGTTGCCTGTTGAGTTTTTAATGCATAGAGGAGACCGGGGCTAGTTGTCTCAAAGGAAAGTTGTCCTAAGAGTCAAAATTGTTTTCAACATTTATATAATGTATTAATTATTATTTGTTTAATTGTTTTGTCTCTCGTAATTATTTCACTGTGTAATGTTAATGAACAGCCTATGATAGCCGATTCCATTGTGACAACTTACCCCATATACTGTGATGGATCTATTTGAAACTAAAATGTAAAAGCATTGCAATCATTTAGAATGACAGGGTAGAAGCTGTGAAAACATCAGCCGCCTTAACAGTTAAGACATGTTAAGACATTGGTTTGCTTTACCTGTCTGTCTGCATGCATTCACTTAAATCAATAATATGCACTTTTGTCCTCGCTCTTTAGGCCCATCAGGTTGCTCTGAAAAAAATGGTGTGGTAGTAGAAAAACTGAAATGGTATTTTCTTGTACTCCAATAATCTTTGTTTTATTTACAACTTCGAAAGATACTTTAGTGTGTGTTGTATTTGTACAGACAAAATAGATATAGACAGGAACACATGCAGCCTCGCTTCATCTTTTCATTCATAAATGATACCTCCTCTGAATTATGCAATTCAGTCACTCACCAAGAGAAGCACCATGTACTTAGCCATTACAGTTACTCTGCAGTCATAACACAATTTGAGCCAAACAAACAAAACGCTCTTATACTTTGGTCCTTGTGCATGAGGTTTATGATTAACATTCACATATCTATATGACATGTAGTGAACAATATCTTGTAGCACTTCTTACAGATTACAGGTTCAAATTAGATCTTTGAGGCGCTCAACAGTCTTTGATAAATACATATGATAAAATGAATTAACTATATAATATGATATATTCTTGGTTTGTGGTACAATTTAGTGTCGTGTCTGGGATTCTCAACATTGTATTTTACATAAAAACGCCTTAGCAGTTCAGATTCTGTAACTCACAGAGCTAGCTTTTTTGTATTGGTTGGCTCCTGGTCATTCCATGTTGATGTAATCCTGCCAGTAATTTGTCTCTCACAAGTTCACTAGTTCATGTAATCTGTGAGTGTGATATAGATAAACAGATTTGGTATGCTGTCCATGATACAGAAGATCAAGCACAGGACTTGAGCTCTAACGCTACGTTCACACTGCAGGTGAATGTGGTCCAAATCCGACTGCTCATATGTGACTCAGATCTGTTTTTGTCATGACAGTGTGAACAACATAAACCACATGGAATCTGATCTTTTCGATTCTGATTTGAGCCACTTCCATATGTGGTCCTAAATCCGATACAGGTCTTATTTTTTCATGCGACTTTTACATCACTCTAGATTGACATTTGTCACAATTCTGCGCTCATAGTCACTTCAAAGATTTTACATACCTGAAGTTATCAAGAGTTGCGAAAGGTATCAAGTATTACAGTGACAGTTCTATATACAAGCAAAGCATTATAAATGTTTAAAAACTCTGCTCTCTTTTTCGCATCCTCGTCTTTATTTATATTGCCTGCACTAAATTCGCTGGCCTCCACGGCAGATCACACAATAAATAAATGTGTAATCGCTTACTTTAAAGGGATAGTTCACCCAAAAATGAAAATTTGATGTTGCTTACCCCCCAGCGCATCCAGATGTAGTTTGTTCCTTCAGTAGAACACAATGATTTTTTGTGGGTTTGTCAGTCAATAAGTCAAAAACCCTGCGGCAGTTAACACCAAATTTTAGAGAAACGACGTTGCGAAAAAGATTAAAAACCTCTAAAAGTGAACGATCGCTGGGGCGGTTTAGTCCTAACTGTTAACCAAGGTAGCTTTTAGTACACTGCAATTAGGTAAATAAAATATTTCTGTATATATTGTATCTGTGTTTTCTGAAGACACTCGTAATATTTTGTAATGTACTTAAATCACAAATAAAGTGTACTTATAACAAAGTGTACTCATAACAGAAATAAAGTATACTTATAACACAAATAAAAGTATACTTATAATACAACGTATATTTATAACAAATAAAATATACTTATAACACAAATTAAGTACACTTTAATATCACTAATCAAGCATGTAATTAGTCCCTACACAGACATATACTTAAAGTGTACTAAGTATACTTGAAGTTGTTCCAATTTAGCACACAAAAGTATACTAAATATACTTAAAGTTGTATTTTAATACTACTTCTTTACAACTTAAATATACTTAGTACAAAATTAGTTGTTTCAAAATAGCACCCTTTAAGTTAACTAATCATTAACACACTTGAAATATACTAATAATTAGTCTTGCTGCAAGTATACTTGGCATACTTTTTTTTCACTAGGGTAAGTACGAGTCAAATGAAGTATACTTTCCAAGGCTGTCCATTTGACTTTGTATACACTAGCGTACGTGTAAAAAATTAAGTATACTGTTACGGTTGCACACAAAACAAGATGTTAGGATCCAAGCGCAGCATTTATTGGGAAATCCAAAGTCGTAATCAGGCAGGCAAAGGTCAAACTCCACAGAAAACAGTCCACAAAACAAAAAGCCAGAGATACAAAAAGTGCACGTAACAATACATTAACAAACCACCAACAAAGGCAGAAACAACTGAGACTAAATAGACAGAACTAATGATCAAACACAAACAGCTGAGTGCAATGAAAGGAGGATAATGAGTCCAGGAGGTGAATATGGGAAATGAAGTTCAGACAGGTGACAAAAGTCCATGTTGGAGTGCCCTCTAGTGGTTAACTTTGGCACTCCAATTTGTAATCATGACATATACCCAGGGCTTTATCTGGAACCTGAATTTTGCACTGAACTGCAGATACTGTGAATCAGAATCGAGGCAAAAAGGTTTTATCATATTTTTGAATATTTAATGTTAAATTCAGTTTAAACCTACCAAACACAGAGACAGACTTGGATTAGAAAACATGCTTTATCCACCATTTTTTTCTTGTTGAATATCCTGTTTCATTCAGATTTACATTAGATTGCACTCAATGCAGAAAATAAAAGTCCTTTTGGTTTTTAGATATAGCATAAACACAAAATCATTTTAATGTAAATAATTGACAAATTATTTTGTCATTTTAACTTTATAATTTCAGTTTGTCACTACAGTTACAATTACTGTACAACAAATGTTAATTTTATACTTTGAGCATGACAATACTGCTCTATTATGATGCTGTCATACATTTTTACAGTTTAAAAATAGTAAAAGAAAATGTTAAAATGAATGTAATTGTAAATTTTAATAAGATTCCCACTACAGTTAAAATGTGTTTTAAAACAAATGTGGATTTATGTAGGACTTGCATGATGACTGTTTTGCAAGATTAAAATGAATGATTTTTCTCTTCTTCCAGGGCCCTGACTGCTGTGCGGATTTTGCGATATCGTTTCATTATGTGAAACCTGCAGACATGTACATGGGGAGTATTTTGCACATCACCTGCGACCATTTGGATACAAGTACAGATTCAACACTATTCAACAAAACAGCACCAGTGAACTTAAACCACATTACAAATACAGTAGATGAAAATAAAAAAAAAAGATGTTTAATGTGACCAAAAACCAGTATTCATGAGAACATTTGATGGAAGAAGACAGATTACTGATTGTTTTTCTGTATGAATATTTGTTCATTGCCCATGAAGAAAGAGTTTTTTGTTGGTTTGCTCAAAATAATGTCTGAATGTCACTGCATTAGATGACAACATATATCAAACTACTTTGAATTTTTCTGAGCTATGTTTTCTATATTTCTTTAAAATGAAAGCTGCTGTTTGATATTTTGCTATATAATGCAGTCTCAATTCAACATTTTAGGTGTGCCAAATACATTTTGTGGCCATTAGATATGCAAATACATCCATTTATTTAATTGTTCAAGTTCTTCTGAGCAGTGTAGTTATTTAAAATATTCATAGTTAAATATTAAAAGTTAAAATATTTTTAAATACTAAATGGTCCATTAGCTTTATTTCTTTTTTCTCTTTTTTTTAGTATCCTGTCCTTTTGCATCAGTTTCAGTGCTTTAATGATAAGACTTATATTTTCACACAGGATTTTCTGCAGGTCTGTTCACTATCAAATCGGTTTTTGTTGCCATTGCAACCTCCAAACCAGAACTGAGCACATGAATTGGCCTTAGGATCAAAATACCATTTAACAACATACTCTTGACATGGACCAGGATCCAGAGGCTCTAGGCACCCCTCCTCTGAGAGAGAGAAAATAGAAAGATTAAGGTTGTTCTTTTGTTTACAGAATTGCTATTATTTATATTGTATCACTTTTGAACAGCTGTATGGGCGTTTACCTGCGGTAAAATGATTCTGTACGAGCAGCGGCGGGTCAGTTGGTCTGGGTGTTGGGGCAGTCCTGTATGTGCCCTGATACAGCCTGTCCAAAGGCTTGAAAGTGAAATCTGGGAGGAGGTTCAGGTCATCTCTGTCCAAATATGGTGTAACAGTGCCGATAATGTCCATGTCATCTGATTTAGGATCATAGTAGGGGAACACGCCAAAATCTCCAAGGTCATCTGGCTGATTGATTTTAGTATAATATTAATATATCTTCATAACAAGAGTACTTAGATAATAATAGTGATCATCAAAAATCAAACCGTTTTGATTTTAGCCAAGATTCAAGATTCAAGATTTTATTTTTGAAATTTTAATCTGCAGTTTAACAAATAATTTAAATATTCCAAATATTGTCTCTTAATTAATATGAAGCCATAAAAATTGCATGCATTATAATAAGAACACAATAAAATAAATGAATTAATAAATGTATAATTTTTTTCACAGTTTAATTTAAAAATTCAGCTATTTCCAATTTTAATAATAATATAACATTATAATAAAAATATGTAAATAGCATAATAAATGTCACACTACATTTTGTAGTGAAATGTAGTGTGAAATGTATTTTATCATCAAATAGTGTATCTTTCAGACCAAATGTGCTGCTCTCGAATCAAATAGGTGCTTTAGATGCATCATGAGTTTTTAACTAATGGCCTTTTTGACTGAAGTGTGTGTCACTCTACCTTGGAGCTGGAGGTAGTGCTTAATATTGATCCATCAATGTTCTCACAGACCTGTTGGAGCAATTTACTCTCCACTTCTAGACACAGAGACAGAAAACATGAATTTAATTAATGTAGATGATCCTGTAGCTCTAATGAGGTCAAGGATTTGATTCCCAGGGAACTCAAAGTAGCTTTGGATAAACAAACACAAATATAAAGCCCTTTAATGGGATTGTTCAAAAAAAAAAAAAAAAAAAATCTGTCAGCATCCCAGACAAGGAATAAGGGTCTTGTCTAGCTAAACAATCGGTCATTTTCTAAAAAAATAAAAATGTATATACTTTTTAACCACAAATGCTCGTCTTGCACTGCTCTGCGATGCGTCACGCATTACGCAGACCTGCCAACATGTACGCATTTTGACCTCAAAGTACGCTGGTACGATTTGTCACTCTATACCAAAGACTATAGAATAACACAAGACGTGTCACTCGTATTGTTTTGAATGGGAGAAAGTGTAACGCGCAATATGGCGGAACAAGTCCCGCCTTCTAAATAAGAACCAATCGCCGACTGGTAAAGTCATCGCATCACTGCAGCGGCCGTTAGAAGCACTGGTTTCTATAGAAACAGTCAGACGCGCGCCTCCGAAATGAAGCACAAGAGACGCGCATTTAGGTTTGCGCATGCGCATTAGCTTGATCCAGCCTGAAAAATACATTTTTTGTCATGATTCGAGAGTTTAGAAAAAACATTTATGAGACAGTTGTTGTCAGATTTCATTGGTGATTTCAAATATGAAATTTAATCGTAAGGTTGGCGAACACTTTTGGAGAATTTGATGTTTCCCCATTCAAAGAGATAGGAGCTGCATGATGCCCAGGATGCCCGAGAGGCGTTTCAAAGATGGCCGCCGAGTGAAATGACTTGTCTTAAAGGGACTTTGTCTATACTACGCAAAAACCTGGTGACTCCTCCGTGCACGCGTAGTACTCAAATCCAGCAAAAGGAAAAGCTCGACCAGTCATAGCGCTGGGCTCATTTCCCAAATAGAGGGTATGCACGTGACGTCACCGTCGACGGTTACGACTGCGGTCACGCTCGCTGAGTGGCAAAAGACTGAGCGGCAGGATTGGTTTTCAGCGTGAATGTCGCGAAAAACATCCAAAATGGGAAAGAGCTTTGTGATTGACTGTACAAATAGCTTTGACACAAAACCTGAGGTATATATTTAAAAACTGCAGAAAGCAACAGAAAAAAAAGCAAATGGATCACTGCAATTCACAAAAACAGCTGGACTCCAGGCAGAGAAACATGGATTTGCAGTTATCATTTGTCAAATTGTTGGATTTTGAGGTAAAATCATACCGTATATATTGTATTGTTATATATTATGTTGACAACTGATCAATTAAATATTTTCCATCTTATATTCTGCATAATTGGGTGTGTTTTAATAAACAACACTGACAAAAACTATACTATAAATCTATATATGTTTTATGGCTGGACAATATGACGATATAACATTGATAATTACGTGGATTTAAACCTACCGATTTTGTAGTTATATCAAATATTCACAGGCAGATTTGCTTTATGTGTTTCCCCGGCGTCGAAATCAGGCACATATAAATGTCAGGAAATGTGACTCCTGGCTGCATGTCGATATCCATGGATTAGTTTTATTTGACAAGTTGTAAGGAACACATTCAATTCCAACCTTTAGTGTAATTCGTTAGTTTTACTCGCGTTTTCGCAGTTTTCGCAGTGGCGTCGACGAATACCCTCTATTCTCAAGCGAGGACAGCACAGTAGTCACGGTACTTCTGACTCCTTCAGGTAAACGGGTATAAAATGATCAAGTAATGTTGAACAACAAATCTAAATAAAATTGGAATCGCTATATGGCTTAGCCTAGTGATTATGAAAATGTTGTAATGTGTGACTGACTGACAAGCACGAGTCTGGAGAAACAGGCGTTTATTTATTTATTCTCAGTGTTGAGAAACGTAGCCTACATGTGTTGCGTTGTCGTGTTAATACTAGCTAAAGTACCTAATTATGTTACATAGCCTACTTATTTTGTATGAAACCTAGCACATTAGTTACTTATGCATTTAAAAGTGCCGGTTGTCTCAGAGCTGCGCGAGCTCTCTCTCATACACAAACGCGCGCGCGCGCACACATGGGAAGATCATTGTAAAATGAAAATTGCCGTGCTTGGTTTAAAATTTGTTCTTGCTTGTGTTATTTATTTTTTTTTTTTTTGTCAGAAAACATTTTCAATTATCCATCCGTTTAAGATTCGGTAAATGATGGACGCTTTAGTTAACGCAACCCATCGTTATGTCGGACTAACTTCTTGATATTCTTGAATACTTCGTTTTGCTCTTATGGGTCCTGTCTATTAATTGTCAACTGTTTTCTATAAATATGTTTGTATTGGCAAACCTTTATTCAGCTAATGTTTGTCTTGTTTATAGTTCAAAGACTGTACGTTACAAATAGAAACCCTTTTTTTCTGTGGGATTTAGTATCATATTTGGATATTGGAATAATAAATTAAGTATTTTAAATGAATCACATGTAAACTCAATGTTTACTGTTTTCTAAGGGTTTCTTAAAGCTGCTGTAGGGAGTTTTTAGAAAACGTTGACTTTAGCCTGAAAATTTGAACAAGCAAAACTCACAGGTCACTCCCCCTTGCTCTATGCTGCGCTACAGCCCTCCCTCCACAGCTCCTCCCCCATCACAACAGAGCCTGCCGTGAACGCGCAGGCTAGTAAGGTGGATAAACAGTTATGGCATATTCACTGGTACAGACGAAACATCAACAATATGATTTACACTATGGCCTGCCCATACTTTGACTACAATCTTGGTCCTCAAAACATTACGTATTTTGCAATACATGTAATGTAACTATATGACGTTGCACTATTTCTATAAGTAATAAATAGCTAGTATGATAATATAGCTAACGGTAACTAACGTTACAGTATGCAAGTAATTATTCTATCGATATGTAATGCTAAATAAGGTTTGCTAGTACATTATTTCAGCAACATGACAAGCCAGTGAATTAGTAGGTTTCAATAGTTGCTTTGCACAGTGCGTGACATTTATCTGTAACGTTATGTTATGCGGCTAGAGTTTTGACACCGAGTCAATGGGCTCCGACGAGGAATTCACACAGCGACTTCGAGGAGTCAACGGGCGGGGAGAAGAGGAAGCATCAGGCAGGGGACGGGCAGGCCTGTTATGAAATGATCTTAGTTGTGTAGTTCTTAAAAAATGAAACAAATCAAACAGGGATACTTACTTGTCAAGCAGAAATGTGTCTGACTCTGCATCGGTTTTTAATCCTTTCAGGACACGTAGCTCCCTCCACCTCGGAAAAGCCGCTCCGATATTTACCCTCGTTTTATTTCGGGCTCTATCTAATTCTTTCTTTTTGGCTTTTTTATCATCGTCATCTGTCTTTTTCCGTTTACCCGTCTTTATTTTATGAGCAGGTGCCACTCGAGGAATTGGCAGTCTGGATTGTTTTTCCGCCATGAGCAAAGCTGCAGCACACCGGTAATCTTGAATTTGACGCCTGTACGCGCTCTGCATGAGAGGAATGTGATCAGCGCGCAAGCGAGCTTGATTGACACTGCTAAGACACTCCTCCTGGCTCTGATTGGTTGTTTCTTACCGGGAGCGGTGTATTTCTGCAAATGGCAATAGGACCACTGGGAGGAGCCAGAGGAGCTTGATTTTTTCACAGATTATCTGTCTCATATTCTACTGTCAGGACATAATGGGGTCATTCTACAGAAACATCCACTTTTGGTATGACAAAATGTCTTAAAATGTATTTCTTTTTTTAACATTTAAACTTAGACAACATTATTATATTACACTTAGACTTTATGAATACACATAAATGACAGTTTAACGATTTTTTATTTTTTTTGTACGTTTATTTAAAGACTGCATGTCCCCTTTTTTTGTCACTGGTGTTACCTTACTTCTCTGGCATTTTCAAATGTTTTTATGAAATCTTATTTTTCAATTTTTTCAGAACATGCAGTCAGAGTTACAGAATAATAATGATAATGCAAAAAATAAGGAGATTATGTGTTATTTATTTTACTCAGGTTAGTTAAAAGTGTGATTGAATGATGATAATTCAATTGCGCAACCATGTGTTTGCTATAACAATGAAAATATTTGAAAAACAGTTATAAAAAAGTAATGATGCAATCCTTTAAATCTTAATTCTTGAGTGTAGCAGAATTCATTGGATGTAAAATTATTATGTCACATATGACACATTTTATTTAATGTGACAGACAAAAAACAGTAACACCAGTGACACAATGAATCTCCAGTGACGTATACATAGGACCAATGATCCTTAATTTTTCAACTATAATTAAGTAGATTGGACTAAATTTTTACATTTGGTGTACAATAAAAGACTATCATTGACACTTAGTGAAAGCAGTCAGTAAAAGATCATAAAAAAAAACATTTTAAAACTGTCTGTAAAATATGCAGTCCGTAAAGGCGCTGCACTGAATTTAGCCATATATCCTTAATTTAGCCATTTCTAACCAAAGGAGGATTAACAATGAGAAAGAAAAGTTATAATCATGTAATCTTAGTGCTATTTTATGCAAAAGAACTAAATGAATAGCTTTAAATAAAGTTTATCTATAAATGGGTAACACCAGTGACGGTAACACCAGTGACATTTTCATAAAAAGGTAGTGACAGTAACACCAGTGACATTTTTATTGAAAAATGCATTTTACAAAATGGCTGCTGCAAGGTATCAATCCACATGTTGTCAATCATGATATATTCACTAAATCAAGTAATTTAATCCATTTGTACTCTAGTTTTTTTTAATTACCTAGCAATAAAGTAGGTCACACCAGTGACTTCAACTAAAAGCTTCATATGAAATTATGATTTTCTAATTAAAATTTCTGATAACTGAAAAGAGAGTGGACTTTCCATTGGCCTTTCTTCATGGATCTTCAGGAAATAGGAAGAAGGAAGTCAAGTGATGTCATCAGTGTGATTATTTATTTCAAAATAAGAGATTTTTGTTAAAGGTAACACCAGTGACACAACACCAGGGGACCACTACATTCATTATATATTTTATAATATTTATTTGGCATTTGTTTTTTTTATGTCATTTACATGATATAGTTATGTATACATTATTGTATTTGAAATGGTAGAAAAACCTGTTTCTGAGCTCAAAATAAAGCACTTTCTCTCTGTACATGACTGTGGGGACGAGCACTTCTGTGGCGCTTGGAATTTTTATAATTAATTAAAAAACAAATATTGCCACATTGATGGCTCAAGAAGGTTTAATTGTTCAAATATCATATTGTTTCATATTAAAATATAAAAAAATTGTAATCCTAAAGTGTTTTTCAAGTGTAATATTTCTGTAAAGTCTAGGGACAGAAAAGTGGACGTTTCTGTAGAATGACCCAATGACAGATTTAACAAATATGTAAAAAATACATTTTTACAAAAGTTACCTACTGCAGCTTTAATTTTAGACTAGTTTTCATTACAAAACCTGTATAAAAGACTTGACTTTCAGGTTAGTTGTATGTAAATATCACCTACTTGAAATTGCAAACAATTTTTTTTTTGTCCATATTAAATATATGAATGCGATTCACTTGTGGTTGTCAGTTTGTATAAGCACACATTATGCAATGCAATATTAATCATGAATTAATAAAATGCTTTTGAGCAGGTGTGAAATTTTTAATTGTGTCAAATTAAAAAAACTTGAACAGTCAAAATTAGATTAACGAAGATGGGTGTGTGTATGTGCTTTGTGTATTGTATTTTTTTTAGAAAATGACCAATCGTTTCGCTATTTTATATTTCACTTATTCCTCATCTAGGATCATGTAGAGCTCTTTGAAGCTGCACTGAAACTGACATTTGGACCTTCAATCCATTGGTAACTGTTGAAGTCCACTGTATGGAGAAAAAACCTGGAATGTTTTCCTCAAAAACCTTGATTTCTTTTTGACTAAAGAAAGAAAGACATAAACATCTTGGATGACATGGGGGTGAGTAAATTATCAGGAAATATTAATTCTGAAGTGAACTAATCCTTTTAAATAAAGGCCACTCTGAGCTGATTTGTAACAGGAGAAGAATGAGTTCGAAAAAAGGTGGATTCGAACTTGGGTCGATCGTGTCAGAGGTTACCACCTTTCTTATGTAAGAAGTTTGAAGTTACCGCTCTTTTTGCCTGGCCCAACCAGACATTGGTGGGCAGAATTAGTATAATAGCCTTTACCAACAAGGATGACATACACACTCCGTTTTATTTTTGGGTGAACTATCCATTTAATTGTGTAAAATGAATGCATTGTGACATACCAGGAAGCGTTCTGAAGTCTTCTATGGGAAACACATGCTCCTCAGTGGGCAGTGATGCTATTGACTTCAGCTCCTCCTTAAAATCATCATAGATCGGGTCACTTTGATTCACCACCCCTATAGCGAACATGGTGATATTTGGCTGAATGAGCCTCTTTGACCGCATCTGCCAGCTTCACTGTGTCACGATGATCCGTCTGGCCATCCGTAATAACCACCGCCACTTTCTTCACCCCAGGGCGAGCAAAGCGGAAGATCTCATTAGCCTTTCTGATGCCACTTCCTGTGTAAGTGCCCTCTCCAATATAGGGCATCCTGCGCACAGCTTCTTTCACTTCTTCACTAGTTAACCTGTCTTGTATGCTTGTGACCACCAGGTTAATGTGGCTGTAGAGAACGACCCCTATACGCGTCCCCTCTGGACTGACTGACACGCGGTCGATCAAGGTATTCACAAAGTCTTTAATGACTTCAAAGTTTTCCGGGCCGACGCTCTCAGAGCTGTCAATCACAAACACCAGCTCAAGAGGTTTTACTCTGCATCTCCGGCCACAACCTGAGAATCCAGAATAAATCATCCACTTCAGTTTTGATGTAATTCATCACAAAGCACTCAAATTTAGAAATAGATCTGCAATTTGATTACTTACCACAAATAGATCTGATTAGAATGATTATTTCCTCTTTCTGCAAAATACATAAATCTTTTAAAGTTCATTTTTTTAGGGGTTCAAGTGTATTGTGCTGAAACCTTATTGTAATTGTTAAAATTTTCCCCTAAAAGTGTTCAGGTAGACCAAACCATAAGTTATAGAGACTTGAAACTTTGAGGGCTGGTAGTACTCACACCGTCACCAAGGCTTGCCCCGATCGGCCTGATGGGGGCGCTACAGCAGTAAAGAGTATGAAATTGCTCATAACTCCTAAACCGTTTTCGGGTACTTTTGCGAACTAGTCCTAGGTTTTTGGCCCGATTGGAACCAAACCAATGCAGCAAGATTCTCTGAAGTCTGGATGTCAGTAATTATCAAAAACTGTCCCCAAGGACCGCCAAAACGTTTGAAGTGGGCGGAGCCACCTTTACTAAAATGGCTTTAACTCGTTAATGAAATGAGATATTTTCACCAAACTCAGCAAACGTACTCAATCTGTGATTGTCTGAAAAAGGACGTGGCGACTGGTCATTTGGTGGTACTACAACAGAAAAAAAACATGAAAATGGCTATAACTATTTCAATGTTAGTCCGACTGACATGGAAATTGGCATGCAGTGTCTTTGTCCGAGGTGCCATGATTGTCTCTTTTTGACTCACGGCCCTAGAGTTAAAAATTTGAAAGAAATTGTGGCCACCGGGGGCGCCTTCGCATTTTTCTCATGCGTAAAGGATTGTGTATCGCACGATTTTGCACACACGCCCAAGACATTCATACCACATGGTAGAACTCCTCATTCTGAGCATCTTTGCCTCTAGGATTGCCGCTGTCCATCGAATTGTTCATTAAATATTGGAGATTATTTCAAACACCTTCTTTGGCAAACTAGTCTTAGTTCTCTTAGTGGCTCATCCTCAATAACTGTAAAAAGCTTATATTTCTTATAGTTAATTGGCTGTTTGGTCCTTTTCATCTATGATTGATATAGTTACAGGCTTTCTAATTAAAACATTATAGCTTTTTAGGCCTTAAAGTGCTTGAAACCCGATAAGTGCTGCTTAGCTATATTCATTTATGTTTTTTCATTTAAGTTTTATCTAATAGTGTAATTTCAGCTTTATTTCAAATATATAGACATGCGTACCATGCACAATATTAAAATGTTATGTATACTGTACATTAAATATACACTATAAAAAATGTATTTTTTTTACGAAGTTGTAAATAAAACATTATTATTCGAGTATTTTTTACAAGAAAATACTTGTTGTCATTTCTTTGAAACTATTTGTGAAATTTACTAGCAATTTGAGTGAAAATTGTTTCAGAGTAAATCCATTTTTTTTAGTGCAGAAGACCAAAGTGAGCAGTATACACTACATGACATACTGTATCCCACAATGCAATGCACATGACTTGACCAGACTGTTAAAAGTCAAGTTATTTTTACACAAAATTGGGTTACAAATGCAAAATTGGTTTTTATTTTCCAACAATCACATAATGATGAGGTCATGCAACAACAGCGTAACATATCGCAGTTTAAAACGGTAATTTCTTTAGGTTCAAAACCTTTTTTACATTGGAAGAAATTACTTAAAAAAGTTTTGGACCTTTAATGACAAGGTAGAAAATTAATTCTTTCATTTGTGCACATACCGTGAGACCAGGTTCTCCTTTTGTTCCTGGATTACCCTGTGAATGTGAGACAATGTTCAGTGTGTTAAATGTAGTTAAATATAGAGATGTTGATTATAGTGTTGTCAACTATCATGATGCTCAATGATTAAAAAGCAAGTTTAGCATGAGAAGTTTTTCAACTAATCTAAATTTCCTTCTCAGTTCTTCTCACCGGGGGTCCTGTAAATCCTGGTTCTCCCAGGCTTCCTCTGTCCCCTTTGTGTCCTTGTGCTCCTGGTAACCCACAATCCCCCTACAAACAGAGCAGTTCATCACAAAGGTGAAGTTCACATCTGTGGTCATGTTTTTTTCAAACATGACCACATGTACCATTTTTTTAATTGCATGGTAATTTTTGGAGTTTGTGGAAAAGAGTATTTTGTCTTTGACAAGAAAAGTCTTGCAGGTTTGGAACAACAATTTGAGGGTGAGTAAATGATGATATTTTTTATTTTTGGGTGAAGGATTCCTTTAATGCTAACTAAAATATGTATGCATGACTGTGGCTATAAGAGTCTCCTCACCTTCTGTCCCGGCAGACCCTCTCCAGGGGACCCTCTTGGCCCCTGTATACCCTGATATCCAGGATCACCCTGTACAAAACAGAATAAAATGCATGTGAATTAAACAGTACTGTACAGCACACTGTAATATGTTCAGGAAAACGGTATCCTGTTGATATGCCTCAGATTCCTGATACCTTTGGTCCTTGTATGCCCTCTCCTGGTAATCCTGGAGGACCAGCTGGACCAGTCTGACCAATGGAGCCCTGCAGACCACAAAACACTTCTGAGCAAACCTGAGCAGGCCAATCTGAACAGAATCACATTTTGCTATATATCTCATTGCACAGCATCTGAAATGCTGTTTTGGTCATTCTGTAATGCCTGAGCAAAATCTGCCGTTAAAGTGGTTTGGTATAATTCCCTCCCAGAAGCGCCTCACACAATTGCGTTCACAAACATCAGGCATCTGAATGAAAGATAACATGATATTGTGTTTCGTCTGCACACTCTGAGGTGCAAATAATTTATGATATGAGTAAATTATTATATACAGTGGCTTCTACTGCAGCATCTTTCATTTTTCTTAGTGATATTTAGCACCAGTTTTTCAGGAAGTGACGATTTTGTTCTCTTCGACACAGCACAAATGTTAACGAGTTTCTGGTTACAATTTACACATGCACACACAAGGTACAGCAATAGACATTCAGATACAAAGTTTATCATATTAATAAATTACACAAATGTCTTCAATATTTCATAACCCAATTCATACTTGCTTTTTACATTAGGAAAATAAATAACTATTTTAAATGGTCCTTTACACACTGGATGGAAACAGTGCTTTATTCGCAAATGATTTATGCAATATTCCAAATTTGCGCACATGTTAAATTCACATCTTTGGATGGAAAAAATAGCTAGTGAGCGCTTACCATGATCAGCTAAATGCTGGATTTTCAAAAATTGTGTGAAGTTCATAGCACCATTGTTGTGCCATTGTTGCAGTAAACTTGCACAACATTCTTGAATGAATTGCATGTCTATATGACTTTACATTTTCACACCCCTAAACATGACGCTGAACTGCACAACGTGTAATTGGTTGTTTTACATGTTAGTCAGATGTCCTCTTGGGCAATCCTTAGTCAATGAAAATTGCAATGGAGTCCAGACCTTCTGCTGTAAGTCTGAAGCGAGACTAATGTATTCTACATACACTTTATGTAGTTTGAAATATATTTCCCACCTTTGGGCCCACCTGCCCAAGTCCTGGTGCTCCAGCAGGCCCTGCGGGACCTGGAGGGCCTCGATCCCCCTGTGACAGAAAATATCAACGCTCTAATAGAATATTTTATAATATTATTTTATATAATATTCAAATTTGCACATTTTCTGAAGAAATTGAGAGGGGTGCAATCATCTTACCTTTGGTCCAGGTAAACCTGTACCCTCTGGCCCAGTGTCTCCTGTAAGACCTGGAAGACCTGGTGGCCCCTGTAGATCACATGAGCAACACATATGTAGTCTGTTATAATTGCATTTGGTATGTCAGATTAAATACAGACTATACAAATGTAACTATGATTAGTATGAACAATGTTCTTTGTAATGTTAATATTTACAGGTAGGCCGGGATAGCCTTCTCCCTTCAGCCCTGGTGGTCCAATGGGTCCTCGTAACCCCATTTCACCCTAAAGACAGACAAAATGGGTTATCTCAGTCACAAAAGCACAGTGTAGGTTTCTGCTGGGATGTCACTCTTACCTTCGGCCCTGCAATGCCTATTCCTGGTTCTCCAGCTGGTCCTGCTGGACCAACTGGCCCTGGATCTCCCTACAGCAAGATGAATATCGCTCAAAAGTTTGCGATTGGTAATATTTTTTGTTGTTGTTGTTTTTGACAGAAGTCTCTTCTGCTCACCAAGACAGCATTTATTTGATCAAAAATACAATAAAAACAGTAATAATGTGAAATATAAAAATTTCAAATAACTGTTTTCTATTTGAATATATTTTAACATGTAATTTATTAATACTCCAGTCTTCAGTGTCACATGATCCTTCAGAAATCATTCTAATATGCTGATTTGCTGCTCAAGAAACATTTCTTATTATTATCAATGTTGAAAAACAGTTGTGTTGCTTCATTTCTTTTGTAAAAATCATGATACTTTTCTTAGGATTCTTCAAAGAATCAAAAGAACAGCATTTATTTGAAATAGAATTTTTTGTTACTATGTAAAATGCCTTTACTCTAACTTTTGATCAATTTAATGCATCCTTGCTGAATAAAACTCAATTTCTTAAAAAAATAATAAAAAAAAGTCATATAGAAGTGCAGTCTTACCTTTGGACCCATGAGTCCTATCCCAGGATTCCCTCTCTGACCAGGAGGACCAGGTGGTCCCTGAATCCCCTTTAGATATTAAGATGAAGGTGACAATTAAATGTTTCCAATTATTTCGAAAAGTAATAGCACACTCCTCAACACGCTGCATGATTTGAGGAATCATACTGTATATGAATATAGCACAAACAGTGTTTATTACTTAGGGTTAGGGATTTGTTTAAATCACTAACACTATAAGCATGTATGTGAGAACATGAAGCTTGCCTTATCTAGCATATAAATATTGGTATAAAAACAGAAAAAATAACATAACAAAATACTTTCTCTCCTTGAATTCCCCTGCCAGGCAATCCTAATGGTCCAGGTGATCCAGGAGGTCCCGCATTGCCCTAAGAGGATGGATACAGGGACTTAATTTAATGCAAAATGGCCATTTATAAGGCCAACTAAAATCTCACACAACTGCAACATACCTTTTCACCTTTGACTCCATAACCTGGGGGTCCACGTCCACCAGTAGGGCCGACATAGCCACGGTCACCCTATGACACAAACACAAAACAGATTAAAAAGTGATATGTCAATGTCTTTATTCACATGACCATTAAAGGGAAACAATTACAAAGAGGAATTTCATATGATTTTAAATGTACACTCTTAAATAAAGGTTGTATATTGGAGTCTACCCTAGTGAAAAATAAATATACTAAAATCTATTTAAAATAAATTTATTTTATGCTAAGTTTACTACAATTGCATTTACATTTGCATACTTAATGTAAATACCCAGCAATTGTACTTTTAGTATACTAAATTGGTATACTTAAAGTCTGCTAAACTGGAAGTATTTTTGTGTTGAGGTCCAACTAAAGATATACTTAAGTATATTTGATTGTGCTAAAGTGGAACTATTGCAAGTATACTTTGTCTTGCATTTAAATTATACAGTGATCATACTATCCTTACACTAATAGTGATATTAAACACATTTTATGCTTAATATTTAGAAATAAATGAATAAATGTAAATATGCATTGTGCATTGTGCAATAAAGAAGAACTGCAAATAAAGTTTAATTAAAATACTGTCATTATGTCTCTAAATAGTCAACATCTGAAAAGCATCATCTAAAACCTTCTTCTAAGGACAACTTTGTTGAACTTTTTTGATCCACTTCAAATGCTGACTACTGTATATTAATGGGTTTTCAGTTAAATGTAGGCCTATTTGAAATACATTTTGGTAGGTTTTTTTCACTAGGCAGACTCTGCATCCATTGCCTCTGACATGTTTTCTCGCCATCACGTACTTCACTCGGAAACTCTTAAGGAAATTAACTCATAATTATGAGTTGTGCTGATGTTCATGTGCATTTTAAATACATTCTTTCTGACATGACTTGAAAACACTGTAACTACTGAAGCTAAACCTTGACCCCCATTGGCCTGCTCCAACGTCCTACTATTGGTTGAACCACAATGATTGATGTTTTGAACAGCCATAAAGCCAATGCCATCACACTCACCAACAATCGGTTTTGCTGTACTTTTCTAAACAACCGAACTCACTGGAGTGCACACTATTGAGAATCTGTGTTGATTTTGACATATTTGTCAGAAGGAAACTTTAGAGTCTAGAAAGTCATTGTAGCTAAAGACACAAGTCTCACCGTGTATTTCAAATCTGAGAATGATCAAATTATTTTTAGATGATGCTTTATCATTTTTTAGATGAGACTTTCTTTTTGTGCAAACCACAGAAAACATGAGGTATGAACTGAAACATCTAGTTTCTGCTAATTGGCTGTAAGGGCAGAATTTTGAAACCCAACTTTTTCCTACAGCTCAGACATAACCATGAGAATTTTGCAAATAAAATGATTTCATTTGTTACATTTTTACTTAAGTAATTTATTTTTGTTGAATACTATGTTGACCTGTTATGATTAAATGTCCAATTCAATAAGCAGTATTTGAGTTTTACTTGTTTAGTATTAAAAAAAAAAAAATAGTATTGGCCTAGATAAATCTTTACAGGAAATGTATTTTGAGTTGCAAAAAATAGTAAGTTATAATTATGAAATTTACTTTTTTTAAATAATTTGCTCAAACTTTGAATATCAGGTAGGCTACTGTTTAATTTAATTCAATAGCACTTTTCACAATTTTGCATGGTTGCAAATAGATATACATATATCAGTAGCTACTATACAGTAGTTATAGTAAATATTTGTAAATATGACAAATAAAGAAAACAACATATAGTCAGTTTAAAATGGTGAAAGAAATTCACATACCTGATCAGAAGTTTTATTACATTAGTGTATTCCTAATGCACTTCAATGCACCTTAATTCTACTTTAATAGCCCTTATTTGCACTTTGAAATATGGACTGCAGCCCTTTGGGCTGTCAAAATATTTTGAATTATTAAATTAATTAATTAAACTGATTCTGAGCAACAACAAAAAAAAACCGCAGAAATTTAAAATGTCAAATAAATTCAGAAACTTTTACTGCATGAAAAGTAAATCATTTTAATTTATGCGTCACATATAAATCCGCAGCGAGACCGCCAAATCATTTATGCGTTTTTGTCAGGAGCAGTTGTGGTGCATTGAGAGTTGAAGCGCGCAGAGACAATCGTTAGAGGAATGTTACATGTGTATATGTTTCATCCGCACACACGGGAACACAAGCAGTTCTGCACGATCACATTTTCCACCAATGAACAGAACACAAAGTTACACCAGTTTAGCGTAGTCTATAAATGTGTGGTGGCGCAACAGGTAAGCCGAGTGCTCTTGTGCGACCCGGGTTCGATTCCAACCCGTACTGGATCCTGCATTCAATATACATATAAATCTGTTCCCATTGTCTCACTGATGATCACTGGATAAGTTACTGGTATACTCAGGCTGTCTGTAAAAGGCATATTCTAAAGCTGTAACTTGATTTATAAAGATTACTTTATTGTAGTCTATTTGAAGCACACTATAATGATGCCATTAGCACACTAAAATCACTAAAAGTTTGTTATCAGTATAATATAAATGTATGTTCAGCTCTCTTACAATGTAATTGAATTGCTAATGTCACCAAAATACATTTAAAAAGTTTATGCTGAGTGAGTTCTGCATTTCAAAACTTAAATACAAGAGTATATTTAAAGTGTACTTGCGTTTACTTGGAATAGTTCCACTTTAGCACAAACAAGTATATTTAATACAACTTTAGTTGAACTCCAATTTAGCAGACTTTAAGTGTACCAATTTATAGCGTGCCACAATTTAGTTAAAGTACATACAAATAAATTGTACTTAAATATACTATTTTTTTTCACTAGGGTAAGGTTCTATGAAGAACCTTTAACATCAATGGAATCTTTCCTTTAGATTATTATTGTTCTTCAGGCTAAAAAAAAATGGTTCTTTTAAGAACTTTTCTCAGAAAGGTTCTTTGAGGAACCCAAAATGGTTCTTCTATGGCATCACTGTGAAAACCCCATTTTGGAACCTTTATTTTCAAGAGTGTATGTTACTGACATAACTAAATTCATTCACATTTACTGTATCGAAAAGAGCAACAGGACATCCTGCTAAACATCTCCATTTGTTTTTCACAGAAGAAGGAATGACTTAGGGGTTTGGAACAATGCAAGGGTGAGTAAATTTCAAAAGTTATCTTTCAGAAAAGGTCAGAGAGCCCATTGAAAAGGGAATGACCTAAAAAAGAAGCAGGAACCGCAAGTGTATCTGCTCACCTTTGGACCAGGAAGTCCTTCACCTGGAGCTCCTGGTTTCCCCTGTGATCCTGGTAAACCTGGAGGACCCTTCATTGATGCATGTATCATTATCTCATTATAATCTATACAGTAGATGCATGTTTTAAAGTCATACAAGAGGCTGTTTATACTTACAGGTAGACCTGGCTGACCTATGCCAACTAGACCTAGAGGACCTGGTCTTCCTGGGTTTCCTTTGTCACCCTAAGACAATCACACCTCAAATAACTTTAAGATTGAATAAAATACATGCATGTAGGTGTTTACATTGTGATGAACAAGAACATCAACATACTAAAACCTCTGGAACAGGAAAGTACCTCATTGTAACTTATTTATTTAAAGCCTCCAAATCACAGAATCCAATAGAAATAGAAAAGAAAAACCACAATTGAGATCTCTTTTATATATCTCAATCATTTCTCTTTTGGCAGCAATGAGATTAAATCGAAAGCAAATGAAGACTTTAATTTTCCTCTACATGCTAAAAAATGCTGGGTTAAAAACAACCCAATTTGGGTTGAAAATGGACAAACCCAGTGATTGGGTTGTTTTAACCCAGCGGTTGGGTTAAATGTTTGCCCAACCTGCTGGGTAGTTTTATTTAAACCAACTATTTTAAAAATTGCTATATGGCTAGCTTAAAATGAAACCAAAATAGTTGGGAAATTAAAAACCAGATGCAATTAGAGACAACAATAATAGACAAAAGGTGAATGTTTATTAATAAGCTTTAATATTTTATTAATATAAATTTAATAGTTTAATAGTTTATTAATATAAATTTATTAATAAGCAATTTAATAAATGTTTATTGTTTAATAATTATTCATTGAACATTAATAAATGTTCATTTCCAACATACTTTGGGTTAATTTTAATTAAGCAATACAGTAATTTTTAAACAATAGTTGAGTTAAATAAAACTACCCAGCAGGTTGGGCAAACATTTAACCCTACCGCTGGGTTAAAACAACCCAATCGCTGGGTTTGTCCATTTTCAACCCAACTTGGGTTGTTTTTAACCCAGCATTTTTTAGAGTGTAGAGACACTGTCACCAGTAATTTCACACGTCTCCTCAAATCTGTGCCAAGACACTGAAGTCTTTAGTTAAAATGTAAGAGATCTTCAATTAAACTCAAACATTTCTCATTAAAGTCTAAATTTTACTGTATTTCAATAACTGTCTTATTTGTTTCCATTTTTCGTTCTCCTCTAATTTTAGAATTTTAGACTTAGTCTAAAATCTGAGACTTAAAAAAAAAGAGCAACATCTGAACGATAAATGTTCCTCAGGGATTGTATAGAAACAACAGTAATGCCTGTAATGATTACACTACCGTTCAAAAGATTTTTTAATGTTTTTGAAAAGTGTCTTATGCTTACACCAGGGCTGCATTTATTTGATAAAAAATACAGTACTTTGAAATATTACTACAATTTAAAAGAACTGCTTTGATGTAAATATATCTTAAAATGTAATTTATTCCTGTGATTAAAGCTGAATTTTCAGCATCATTACTCCAGTCTTCAGTGTCACATGATCTTTCAGAAATCATTCTAATACACTTATTTGCTGCTCAAGAAACATTTCTTATTATTATCAATGTTGAAAACAGTTGTGCTGCTTCATATTTTTGTGGATTTTCAGGATTCTTTTGCATTTACTTGAAATAGAAATCCTTTGCAACATTATAAATGTCTTTCCTGTTCCTTTTGATCAATTTAATGCATCCCCGCTGAATAAAAGTATTATTAATTTCTTTCAAAAGCTTGTTACTGACCCTAAACTTTTGAACGATTTATGCTTCCACAGCTTTAAACTTTTTTTTTTTGTATAATATAAGTCTTGTTGAGAACAACCAGCTGAAAAGTTTACCTTTGGACCAGGGAATCCAATTCCATTATCTCCTGGTGGACCAGACACACCAACCGGCCCTCGATCACCCTAGGAGTAAAATGTAGGTCAGTGATTCATTTGGTCATCATCTTCACATAAATTTAAAATTCACATAAATTTAAAGATGATATATTTGCTGTCATACTATAACCTCATTAATGTTGGATGCATGTCGCAATACAACTTTTAGTATTAACATCCTACTATTAGCGTGAGGTATGGTGAAAGGGTTCAGTACACATTTTGATCACCCAACGCATTCTCTCATGTATGTTCCAAATGACATTTACAGAGCATAAAGGCATCCCTTGTGTCTGGCAGTTTAGGGTTTTTTGCATTTGAATGTGCTATTATATTTGTCAGATTTTCAAAGCACTCTTTGTTAAAACTTCCTGATTAAACATGAGGCAAATCTGTGTTTAAACTGACATGGAAACATCCCTAAAATGTCAGTTCTTTACCACCCAGACATCTGTCTCTATTAAAATATCAAAATATCAGTTACAGATGTTTCACTGGCAAAGAAATGGATGATATGATCATACTTTGGGTCCTGCTTGACCCTCATGCCCCTGGTCTCCTGGAGGCCCTTTCAAACCCTGGTAAAATAAAGAAGAAACATGTTAAAATGGTCTTGCACTTTCATGCTTATTTTTTTAATCATTAAATTTTTTTTTTAACAACTAATCAGCCATATGCCTATTATAAACCATAGGTTGATATGGCACTTTTAGGCAGATGTAGATGCCTGTTAAACTGTGCTAATGTGGGTTCTGAAGGACCTGACCCAGTCAATCTAGCTATTCAGTCTCTTTACTAATCCCACTGTACAAAGTCACCCTCGGAAAAAGAAAAATATCCTGCAAGCTTGGATTCACTGCTTTGTGTACATTAGTTTAGGATTACGAGCGATCTGCCGATCACATTCCATAAGTGCAGAGCAGGGAAACAGCCATGACACGAGGTGTGTTCAGGTGCATTGTTGGCATGTTGCTATTTTTACAACTGAAAACAACTGCGCCACTGACCAACAAAAACCTGCTCTAAAGTCAATGCCGCAGTATTTTGTTTTTGTTATTTAAAGAACGCGTTAGCAATATCCCCCTATACGCAGGTGCACAACACGCGTACACTCTGCTTGTTACACACACAGGGAGGTGCAGCAGCAAATAAAAGAATTACAATGTAAAAGATTATTATTGTGTACATAAAGATAAAAATACCTATGATGTCATAATGGATAGTCATTGCATGTATCAGAATTACCTATTTGCAGTAATGACGAATGAAATTGGCTAATTATTTGACCAATCGTGGCAATACACATGTATTTAAACTGACTCGTCAGGTTGAGGGTGTCTATATTCCGCCATGTAAATAGCAATCCGGCATGGTGAAAGCACACCTGGCTTTTAAAGGGAATGGGAGATGACACTCTGATTGGTTTATTGGACGTTACGCCCAAAACACACCCATGTTTAAGAGACTAGGTACAACCGTTTTGGACCATGCACCTTGCGTGCCGACCATTTTTTCCATCGTTAAATTAGCAAAAGTGGATTCGGACTCGCCCTAAGTGCACCTGTGCCATGTACTTCAGACCACGTGCTTAGATCGTTAAAATAGGGCCCAACATATGATAAGACTAATGCATTTAGTTTTTTTAATCTATTTATCTGTCTGTCTATCTATATCACTTTCTCACGTTTAGTGAGAAACAAATCACAGATTTCGAATGAAAAGATCAGCCTTTTTAAAACTGCATACTGTACTACCGGTTTCTTTCGTCACATGACATTTGTTATTCTCACCAAATGATTTTTTCACTTCTTAAATTGTGTTATTATACACACCTTTTTTATATATATATATATTTGTATTTTTTCTGCATCTTTGAAAAGTTACATTTTATAATTTAAAAGTTAAAAAAAAATTAAATAGTGGCAGCAAAAATAACATTATAGTACTGCTATATAAATATTATTTATTTAATTGTGTTTATAGTAATGTAACTGTATGTATGGATGAAATACACAATTATCATTTTTTCATATTTTCAGAGAAATTATTCAATATAAGCATAAATTAATGAAAAAAGTATTAATAAAATTTGTCTGTATGAGTTCCATGAGTTTTATTAATTCATAAAATAATTAATTGGAGGAATTTGTAAGAATTCATTTTTTCCAAACATTTTTGTGAGAGAAAATCTAATTAGAAAAAATGTTCTGCTTTTTTAAAAATTATGCATACGGTGGTCGAGAGAACTCAACATGCTGCCAGAGAGATTAATGCGCTGCAACTGAAGAAAACATGCAAATAGAAAAACACCAGCAAATTAACAAAACATCTTCATCAGTTTGACAACACATGTGCTGCAAATACTCACAGTGCAACCAAATACAGAAACACATTTATTTTGACCTGGTTTTAACCATTAATTAAGCATTATGGAACTTATTTCCATGAACCTTGAACATCACAGTTGTGAAAGTATGTTAGCCAGCTTAAATAACATTTCACAATTAATTGTGTATTTCCTCAGATTATTTAGGCTAATAATATCCAAAAGGCCAAGGAATCATATGATCAGGATGTTAAAATAAACAAAAAACTCATCTTTCAGGTCATCAACAACACCAATGGTAAGGATTAGACATTGAACAATAAGCATGTCCCAGGCAGGTTCTTCACTTGTTGGAGTCACCTTGAAACATTTCCACTGTGGTCTGTATGTATTTGGTTGCATTGTGAGTATTTGCAACATGTTTCTCTATTTGGTTGTTGTGAGTATTTGCATTTCTGTTTTTGATTGCGTTGTGAGTATTTGCAGCGCGTGTCTATATTTGGTTGCGTTGCGAGCATTTGCAGTGCTTTTCTGTATTTGGTTGCGTTGTGAGAATTTGCAGCGGGTTTCTGTATTTGGTTGCGTTGTGAGTTTTTGCAGCACATGTGTTGTCAAACTTTTCTTAATTTGCTGGTGTTTTTTTTATTTGCATGTGTTTTCTTCAGTTGCAGCTCGTTGAGCTCTCTCGGCAACCATACATAAAGGAATATACACAATCTTTAGGTCTACTGAAGACTCATACACAGATTATTCACAGAATCAAATGAAATAATCAGTTATTAAATAATTATCATCAAGTGATAAAGAATGAAAATACAGTTACTGTTATGCATCATGAATTCAGTTGAAACCTGAAATGTGGCATATAATATGTCATGTAAAGAGGTAAATATTTATACTGTGCCTGCTCTCCTCTGGGGCCCCTCAGCCCTGGAGGCCCTTCAGCGCCCTGTGAAATGAAACATAAAATTGAATTAATCATATGTGACATATTTCAGAACAATAGTAAACTGCCCTAGGGAAAAAATAATATACTTAAGCACAATTTATTTGTATGTACTTTAGTATAACTAAATGTACTTGTGGCATGCTATAAATTGGTACACTTAAAGTCTGCTAAATTGGAACTAATTTTGGAACTAATTTTGTACTAAATGCATTTTAGTTGTCCAAAAGCAGTGCTGAAGTTCAACTAAAGTTGTATTAAATATACTTGTTTGTGCTAAAGTGGAACTATTGCAAGTATACGCAAGTACACTTTAAATATACTCTTGTATTTAAGTTTTGAAATGCAGAATTCACTCAGCATAAACTTTAAATGTATTTTGGTGACATTAGAATTGCAATTCAATTACATTGTAAGAGTGTTGGACATACATTTACATTATACTGATAAAACACATTGCAATGGCATTCCAAGTGAACTTATAGTGTGCTAATGGCATCATTATAGTGTGCTTCAAATAGACTACAATAAAGTAATCTTTATAAATCAAGTCACAGCTTTAGAATATGCCTTTTACAGACAGCCTGAGTATACCAGTAACTTACTTATCCAGTGAACATCAGTGAGACAATGGGAACAGATTTATATGTATATTGAGTGCAGGATCCAGTACGGGCTGGAATCGAACCCGGGTCGCACAAGAGCACTCGGCTTACCTTTTGCGCCACCACACATTTATAGACTACGCTAAACTGGTGTAACTTTGTGTTCTCTCTATACTGTAACAAGTACAGCTATAAGCGCACAGACATTATTAATGACAACTATTAATGACAAAACAAATTATATGGAAGTCTTTTATATGGATTATATAATAGACTGTGAATCGCCGACAAAATTATTAATATAAACACAGTAAGTGGAGCGTGAAAATAAACGTGAAACGGCCTGTTGCTATACAACGCGAACGTGCATTAAACTTTAAGCTGCTGAAGAAATAAAACCATTAGACGCAACATTAAATATCAAGTATGTTTTGCTTCCCTTCCCTTTTACCCTGACATTATCCATCATTAACGCAACATGAAGCAATTCCATAAACCGGCACATTAGTTTTATTCTTGTGCGCACACTAAAACAATTGTGAAAAAAATGTGAACGTGCAGAACTGCTTGTGTTTCCGTGTGTGCGGATGAAATATAATCATCCGTAACATTCCTCTGCCGATTGTCTCTGCGCGCTTCAACTCTCAATGCACCACAACTGCTCCTGACAAAAGCACAATTAAATGATTTGGCGGTCTTCTGGATTTATATGTGACGCGTAAATTAAAATGATTTACTTTTCATGCAGTAAACGTTTGACATTTTAACTTTCTGCGTTTAATATCACTATCAGTAAGGATAGTATGATCTGTATAATTTGAATGCAAAACATATATACTTGTACTAAAGTATACTTGCAATAGTTCCACTTTAGCACAATCAAATATATTTAAGTATATCTTTAGTTGGACCTCAACTTTTTCACTAGGGTGTACAACAGTAGAGAAGACTTACCATATGTCCCTTTTGCCCTGGTGGTCCACAATTACCTTGATCCCCCTAAAACATGACTCAATATTATTGTGTATATATACTTAGGACAATACATGGAAATATTAACCAATTAATTGCAATAACCCAAATGCATATGCAGATGATAAAACTAGGATGTTTCACCTTATCACCTTTGAACCCAGGTCTTCCCTGTGGATGAGGAACCAAGAAAAAGAACAGTGTTAGTCACCCAGGTAAAAAAGTAGTATACTTTAGTGTATTTGAAATATGAATGAAGTACATGAATTATAAAACAAGTATACTTCTACTTGTTGTACTTTATTTAAAGAGTATTTGATTTGTATTTTTTAAAATACTTCAAAAAAGATGTAATTAAGTTCAACTTAGTAGTCAAACAGTAAGTATACTAATTTATCAGTAATCAATTATTTTTTAATGTACTTTTTGAAAGTGTACTTGTTGTTAATGTATTTTAAATTGTATTGAAGTTTATTTTTTTTAAGTGTATTAAATTTGACATACTTAGAGTGGCAATTCAGTGTACTTATGGGAAGTATATTTTTTGGAAATTAATTGTTAGTATACTTTTTTTAAAAGTGTACTATGTTCTCACTTCATTAGAAGTGTGACTTCTATACACTTTATACAGTACACTCTAAAATAAGTGTATTTTTAGTGTATTATATCAGAGTACTCTCATAAAATATGTTAAAATACAAAAATGTATAGTGGTAATTTAGTGTACTTTTAGTAAGTACGCTTATTTGTAATACAAAGTATAATTTATTAAAGTGTACACTGATTTCACTTCATCTGTAGTGTAATCTTAGAGTCAGTCTGTTGTTCGTTATCTGGCTCGGCTCGGTGTTCATCTTCAGTTCTCTCTTCACAGCAGTTCAGTCAGTGTACTGTTTGAGTACATGAATTACTCGGGGATATTGGTTTGTTTGAACTCAGAGGGAGTGTCAGCCACATTAAAAAAGTTAACAGCTTAAGTCATTTGTGGATTAATGCGTATTGGAGACGCGAACCGTTTAAAACGATTCAGTTCGATTTGGTGAACTGGTTCAAAAAGATCCGGTTACATCGAATGATTCGTTCGCGAACCGGATATCACAAACTGCTTTGTTTTGAACTCTCTCTCACAACAGACACGGATAAAGTCGTAGTTTTTGCTATTTTTGGATTTTCGATGCTTCAAAAAATTCTAACTGACCCTCTGATGTCACATGGACTACTTTGATGATGTTTTTCTTACCTTTCTGGACACACAGAGCTCTTGGACTAAATCTAAAATATCTTAAACTTTGTTCCAAAGATAAACGGAGGTCTTACGGGTTTGGAACAACATGAGGGTAAGTTATTAATGACATAATTTTGCTATTTGGGTGAACTAACCCTTTAATTTGAAGAACATGCATGTTCACGTTATGTCTTGGAATAACAGACCTGATTTCCCAGATTACAAATTTGAAAATCCACTTAACTCTGCCATTTTTGCCGTTATTGACTACTGTTAATACTTCTTGTTTGAATTTCACAGATTAAGCAATATGGTAAAAGTGACAGTGGGTTGGTACGGATTAGGGCTGGGATAAACGATCTTTTTTTTTTTTTACGATTAATTTAGCGATTATTTTTCGGCGCATCGATTAATCTAAGGACTCTTTTTTTTGTTTTTGTTTTTTTCAGTCCGGTTCTATTTCGGTTTGATTCGATTATCGATAATCTCCCCATTAATTGACTAATACCAATTTATAAAAAGTCCAAAATAAAAGACTATACAAGTGCAAAGTAATGCATTCTTAGTCAGAGGTAGTGTTCGATAAAACCTTGAAGCCTTAAACACATAGGCCTAGCTTACTAAAAAAAAAAGTGCATCTTGTAATTCTTCTTTCAGATGAAAATAACAACAAATTGATGTCTAACATTCAATTAAAAAAAAAAAGGTCACCCAAAATACTTGTTTAGAGCAATTGAAAGAATACAGTAACCATTGTAAACTTGAAGGCTTTAAGCTAACACAGAGAGTGCTTTTCCAACAAAAAATAAATAAAAATTAACAGCGACAGTGGGAGCCAGCAGCCTGTCATTGTGTCCTTCCTGAACCAACAGAATTTAACATTTGTTGAAAACGCATAGCTTACTGAAAAAAAGTGCATCTTTTAATTCTTAATTCACATAAAAATAACAACAACGTATATTAGTAATACACTCTGCCACTCACTCACAAAATACTAATGTAGGTGACTAGAATTTAATAAATAGAACATTATTGTAAAGTGTACCAATTTGTCATACACCGATTCAGACGTCTCATGAGTTCAGTGTTGGACAGATCAGTTGTTTTAACCATTCATTTAAGTGAATCAGTTCAAATGAGTCATTAGTTCGCGAATCGGACATGTCATTATTGGATGTGTAGCCTACGGCAAGCGCTGGTGATTATCCCGCAGTTTATTTTTAGCATAACTTACACTCCGCGGTAATTCAGCAAAAAAAAATTCTCAGAATGCTCCACGTGAAACTTTGTTCATCCCAGCCCTGGTACGGATATAACTACAAGGCCTCTGGCAAATTGGCGCAGGTACCAATACTGTGACCACAAGTGACATATTGCATTTATAGGCAACCCTCACAGGGAAAGGAAAAAAAGGTGAGCTGAAGGAGCAGCTTGAGCCAGAAAAAACCAACGCAATTTTAGGTACAGTAATGTCATAGTTATGAATCCAAATCCATTGTCATGATTGATTGACAAATCCATTATAATCAATGATTGTATTTCAATGTTATACATTGTCTATCCTGTTTTAATTCATCCCCATGTCTCTTTCCTGTTTTCACAGATGCAGTGAGGGAGCGATTCCCCAACACCGAGGTGGCAGAGATCCGGGCCCTTCTACGGAGGAAGTGCAACAAGGAGAGCTAAATGGCCTCTAGTAACTCAAGTCAGAGCTACAGGTGCTGGTCATATAATTAGAATATCGTGAAAAAGTTCATTTCCCTTTCGTGGGAACTGTCGACGCTGCGTGGTAACGCATTGGGAACCTTCTGCGTGATGTCGTCACTGAAGCACTCATGTATCTAACCAATCGCGTAGCGAGACGTCAGAGACGGGTGACGTCACGGACCAGGAAACTATAAAGCATACCCGGATGCAGAGCACGCTAGCTTCTGTGTCTTCAACAAAGCGCTCTATGTTATCTTGTCTGTCTTATTTGGTGTTGTTTGTCTCCTCATTCTGACAAAATATCTCTTCGTCTGAGGACAAGAGTTGCACTACACCACACACATATATATATATATAAAAAGACAGTTATAAAGATGGCGGAAGAGAAACGATTCAAGAAGTGTGTGCATCCCTGTCCCAGATACATTCCGGATGGGGACACACACGATATGTGTGTCGTTTGTCTGGGGGTCGAGCATGCCCAGGCAGCTCTCGAGGGAGCTGTCTGTGTGCATTGCGAGAAATTAACCCTCAGAGTGTTGAGATCTCGCCGAGCACTCTTCGAGGAGGGTGCTTCGGCGAGCGTTCCCCGCGGGTCGGGTCCTGCTGCTGCTGAGGCGCAGCGCCGGCTGTTGTCATGGGGTTCGCAGATGGAGCTGGCGGAGGGGGTTGAGACGGGCCCAGCCTTATCTCGCCCTTTACCCGCCAGCCCCAGTGTCTCTTCTCAGGTGGCGGAAGCACGCGTTGCGGTTTCTTCCCCCCGGGGAGAGGCACCGGCGCTTCATCTCTCTTCCTCCGAGGAGGTTGATGTGGTGAGCGTCGAGGCTGGGGAAGAGGACCCGCCATCCTCTTCCCCAGCATGTGAGGAGCTCCTGGAGGTAGTGACCAGGGCTGTTGCTAAATTAAAAATCGATTGGCCAGCAGAGCGGGCAGAGCCTAGACCTAAAAGTAAGCTGGACGAGCGCTTTCTGCCCGCTCGGTCGCTACCCCAGCGTCGGGGTTTGCCTTTTTTCACTGACCTTCACACTGAGGTGTCGAGGTCGTGGAAAAGGCCCGTGCAACATCGCGTGTTCAGCCCCCAAACATCTGTGTATAGCAATATAATGGGGTTGAAACAGCACGGTTATGCGGCGATGCCCCGGGTCGAAGAGACGCTCGCGGGCTATCTCTCGCCCGAGTCGGCATCGTCGCTAAAAGCCCCGACGTTGCCCACCAAGCCCTTAAGAACTACATCAAGCTTGGTGGGCAAAGCATATACGGCAGCAGGTCAGGCGCGGCATGTCTACACACCATGTCGCTGCTTCAAGCCTATCAAGCTGACCTGCTGGGGGAGATCGATGAGAGCGGGGAGGCCACATTTGATTGCATCCAAGAGATCAGGATGGCAACTGATCTCGCTCTCCGTGCCACCAAAGAGACGGCCAAAGAATCGGCCGGTCTATGGCAGCCTTGGTGGCCACGGAGAGACATTTGTGGCTGAACCTCTCGGACATAAGGGAGCGAGACAAAGCTGCCCTTATGGACGCGCCGCTGTCCCCTGCGGCCTCTTCGGCGACGCTGTAAATACAGTCGTCGAGAGGTTCCAGAGGCTAAAAAACAGTCAGCGGCGTTCCAGAGGTTCATCCCCCGCCGCTCTATTCCCCCCGAGGCTGCTGAGCGGGAGCAGCCTCGGCCGTCCACGAGCTCCTCAGCGCACCACAGAGCGCAACAAAAAGTGAGCGTGGCCACCCGAGCTCCCCCGCAGACAGCTTGGGGATCGGGTCGGTCCGCTCAGAAGAAGCCTCCCAAGGGCAAAACGGACCTGCGGGCCGTTATCATCGCCAGGAAGGCTTCGAAGCGGTCCTGACGTCTGTGGGTCAGGACCCAATGAGGGTGGTCCCCTCCGAGGAAGCCGGGAAAAAATACACCTAATCCCCGCTCCCCTTCGGCACCCTCAGGGGATCAGTCCGTCAACCCTGCCACCCAGTGTGCGTCAGGGCACGGCGGTCCCCGCCGGTCCTTCGAGGAGGGCCGGCCACTTGATTCGGTTGTCATCTGCCGGCGCGCCGCGTCAGAGCACCGAGCCAAGTGCTCAAAAACACCAGAGACCAGTCTCGAGAGACTGGTTCCCTTAGTAGATTTTTTGGCAGAATGGAAACTGCTTCCAAATATATCGAATTGGGTGCTGCTCATGATAGAAAAGGGTTACAAAATACAGTTCGGGTCTCACCCGCCCAGATTCAACGGGGTCCTTCCCACAGTGGTGACCCCCGAGCAGTCTCTGGTGATGGAACAAGAGGTTATGACACTCTTGCGGAAAGGAGCTATAGAAAGGGTCTCTCCTCCCAGCAAGCTGTCAGGTTTTTACAGCCGTTACTTCATTGTTCCGAAGAAGGATGGAGGACTTCGTCCTATCATAGATTTACGCGTGTTAAATCGCTCAATCCAGAAGCTCAAGTTCAAGATGCTTACACTCAAACAGATTATCCCACAGATCAGGTCCGAGGACTGGTTTGTGGCGATAGACCTGAAAGATGCATACTTTCATGTATCCATCCATCCTTCTCACAGGAAGTTCCTCAGGTTGCTTTCGGGGGCGAAGCTTACCAGTACAAGGTTCTTCCGTTTGGCCTATCGTTATCACCCCGCACATTCACGAAGTGCGTGGATGCGGCGCTGGCCCCGCTGAGGCTTCAGGGCATCCGCGTACTGAATTACATCGACGACTGGTTGATTCTAGCTCAGTCAGAGCAACTGGCAGTCCAGCATCGAGATGTGTTCTGCGTCACATGGAAAGGCTTGGGTTGAGGCTCAATGCCAAAAAGAGTGTGCTAGTTCCGGTTCAAACTATCACTTATCTGGGTGTAGTTTGGGACTCCACCACGATGCGGGCACATCTGTCTCCCGTTCGTGTGAGTGCCATTTTAACAGCCGTGAAAGGGGTGAAACTAGGTCAGTCACTCACTGTAAAACAGTTCCAGAGACTGTTGGGTCTGATGGCAGCTGCGTCCAACGTGATACCTTTTGGCCTTCTGCACATGAGACCCTTACAGTGGTGGCTCAGGACCAGGGGATTTTCCCCGAGGGGAAATCCTTTTCGCATGATCAAAGTCTCACGACGATGCCTTCGTGCTCTGGTCATGTGGAAAGATCCCTGGTTCCTGTCCCAGGGACCCGTGCTGGGGACTTCTGGTCGTCGCGTAATGCTTACGACAGATGCTTCCCTCACGGGCTGGGGGGCGATCATGAGTGGCCGTCCAGCTCAGGGCTCTTGGGAGGTCCATCAGCTCTCCTGGCACATAATCGGCTGGAGATGATGGCGGTGTTTGGCATTAAAACACTTTCTCCCAGACCTGAGAGGCCATCATGCTGGTCCGCACGGACAACACTGCTGTGGTCGCCTATATAAATCATCGGGGGTTTGCGGTCTCGCCAACTTTATTACTTGGCCCGTCAGATCCTCCTGTGGGCCCAAGGGAAGCTACTCTCCCTGAGAGCAGCTTACATCCCGGGGCGCCAAAATATGGGAGCAGACGCCCTGTCGAGGCAGGGCCCGAGGCCCGGGGAGTGGAGACTTCACCCAGAAGTGGTGGATCTCCTATGGAAAAATTTCGGTCGCGCAGAAGTCGACCTCTTTGCTTCGGGAGAGTCAACCCAGTGTCCACTCTGGTACTCCCTCACTCACCAGCACCTCTGGGGCTGGATGCCATGGTACAGACGTGGCCGAGGCGGCGTCTGTACGCATTTCCCCCGATCGCCTTGCTCCCGGGAGTTCTGGAGAAAGTACGCCGGGAGGGGGTCAGCCTAATACTGGTGGCTCCCTTTTGGCCAACCAGAATATGGTTCTCGGACCTAGTGTCCCTATTAGACGGCTCCCCAATGGAGCTTCCCCTCAGACAGGACCTCCTGTCACAAGCGGGCGGTCTGATAATACATCCCCGCCCAGAACTATGGAAACTATGGGCCTGGCCTCTGAGGGGGCCAGGTTCGTAGATGCCGGTCTCCCAACCGAGGTTGTGGAAACCATATTAAACTCCAGAGCTCCCGCCACGAGGAAGCTCTATTCATATAAGTGGAATCTGTTTTCTGCCTGGTGCAGACGCATTAATGTGGACCCTGTCCACGCTTCTGTTAGCCACGTGCTTACATTTCTCCAAGAAAAATTCTCGGAGGGCTTATCCCCTTCAACATTGAAGGTTTATGTTGCGGCTATATCTGCCTTTCATATTTCCCTTGAAGGTGGCCTCTCGGTGGGTCGAGACCCCCTGGTCACTCGCTTCCTCCGTGGCACACTGAGGTTGAGGCCTCCAGTGCGCACAAGGGTTCCGGCCTGGGACCTGGCCGTGGTTTTACAAGGGTTGGCTGAGGCGCCCTTTGAACCACTAGAGGAGGCCCCTGAGAGGGTCCTCACTCTAAAAACTATCTTTTTACTTGCTATCACCTCTTTGAAAAGGATAGGAGATTTACAAGCACTGTCAGTTGCTCCTTCATATCTCGAATTCGCCCCAGGAATGGTGAAAGCATTCCTGCATCCTAGACCGGGTTATGTCCCTAAGGTCCCTACCCACGTTCCAGGTCCCATTGTGCTCCAGGCCTTCTATCCTCCTCCTTTTAATCCTTGGATCAGGAAGACTGAATCTGCTTTGCCCTGTAAGGGCTTTGGATACTT
The DNA here is from genome assembly GCA_028476615.1 of Culter alburnus. Lineage (NCBI taxonomy): Eukaryota > Metazoa > Chordata > Actinopteri > Cypriniformes > Xenocyprididae > Culter > Culter alburnus. The sequence goes on from JAOTNS010002560.1 coordinate 80,611, forward strand.
ACGTCCACAGAGCTGCCCTGTGGCGTAAGACTGATCAGCTTTTTGTCTGTTATGGGTCCCCTAAGAAAGGGGGCCCTGCATCTAAGCAGAGGATGAGCAAGTGGGTGGTCGAGGCCATCACACTTGCATATGATGCGGCCGGACAGCCTTCTCCTTTAAATGTTCGTGCCCATTCTACACGGGTATGGCGGCATCAAAGGCTTTGATGTCAGGTGTCCCCATCGGTGACATCTGTGATGCAGCTGGCTGGTCATGCCAGCACACGTTTGTGAGGTTTTATAACCTTGATGTCGGCTCCACTCCGGGGTCATCAGTCCTGCCAAGATAACTTGGCAAGTATTTGCCGCTACGGCACAGTTGGGATAGCGTTCCCAATGCGTTACCACGCAGCGTCGACAGTTCCCACGAAAGGGAACGTCTCAGGTTACAGATGTAACCCCTGGTTCCCTGAGTAGGGAACGAGACGCTGCGTCTCTTGCCGTACCCCCTGCATACTTGCGAGCATTTGTCTCAGACTTATCTAGAAGCTAGCGTGCTCTGCATCCGGGTATGCTTTATAGTTTCCTGGTCCGGACGTCACCCGTCTCTGACGTCTCGCTACGCGATTGGTTAGATACATGAGTGCTTCAGTGACGACATCACGCAGAAGGTTCCCAATGCGTTACCACGCAGCGTCTCGTTCCCTACTCAGGGAACCAGGGTTACATCGTAACCTGAGACTTTTTTTATTGTAATTTTAAAAATGAAACTTTCATATATTCTAGATTCCCTACATGTAAAGTAAAAACATTTCAAAAGTTTTTTTTTTTTTTAATTTGTTGATTAGAGCATACAGCTCATGAAATCCAAAATCCAGTATCTCAAAATAATTAGAATATTTCCTAAGATCAATCAAAAAATGGATTTCAAAACAGAAAAGTTTCAAGTTCTTTAAAGTATGTTCATTTGTACACTCAATACTTGGTCGGCAGCACATATTACAGCAAATGACTTGCTCAGCACAAATTACAGCATCAGTGAAGTGTGGCATGGAAGTGATCAGCCTGTGGCACTGCTGGATGCACTATTGAGCCTACAGATCATCTGTATTGTTGGATCGACTGTTTCTCATCTTTCTCTTGAAAATATCCCCTAGATTCAGGTCGGCCATGTTGGCTGGCCAATAAAGCACAGTAATATCATGGTCAGCAAACACTTGGAAGTGGTTTTTGCACTGTAGGCAGGTGCTAAAGTCCTGCTGGAAAAGGAATCAGCATCTCCATAAAGCTTGTCAGCAGATGGAAGCATAAAGTGCTCCAAAACTCCTGGAAGATGGCTGCATTGACTTTGCACTTGATAAACACAATGGACCAACCACCAGCAGATGTCACGGCCCCCCAAATCATTACTAACTTCAGAAAATTCCCACTAGACTTCAAGCAGCTTGGATTCTGTGCCTCTCCAGTCTTCCTTCAGACTCTGGGACCATGATTTCAACATGAAATGCAAATTTACTTTTATCTGAAAAGAGACTTTCGACCACTGTTCACTGTCCAGTTCTTTTCTCCTTAGCCCAGGTAAGATGCTTCTGACGTTGTTTCTGTTTCAGAAGTGGCTTGGTAATCCTTTTTCCTGAAGATGTCTGAGTGTGGTGACTCTTGAAGCGCTGACTCCGGCTTCATTTGACTCATTGTGAAGCTCTCCAAGTGTTTGAATCGGCTTTACTTGACAGTATTCTCAAGCTGTGGTCATCTCTGTTGCTGGTGCACCTTTGCCTATCCAGTTTCTTCCTTCTAGTCAACTTTGCATTTATATGCTTGATACATCACTCTGTAACAGCCACCCCATTCAGTATGCCTTCTGTGACCTTACTCTCTTTGTGGAGGGTGTCATGATTGTCTCCTGGACCATTGCCAAGTAAGCAGTCTTTCCCATTAGTGTGGTTTCAAGAAACAACGATACCAATTTATACTGTAGGGATGGTCATTTAATGAAACTCAAATGTAAATATTCTAATATTTTGAGATACTGGATTTTGGACTTTCATGAGCTGTACGCTCTAATCACAATTTAAAAAAAAAAACTTTTGAAATGTTTTACTTTACATGTAGGGAATCTAGTATAATTAAAGTTTCATTTTTTAAAATAATTTACAATGAAAAATGACTTTTTCACGATATTCTAATTATATGACCAGCACCTGTAGATATGCATGTGTAGTAAGTTGTTTGCCATTGTTCTGTTCCCCGGCATTTCAGAGAAAGTCGACTGTTCAAGGTTCCTCCTTTTGCAATATCTGCTTTGTTGTGGTTACTTTTGTGTTAATAATAAAGATCCTTTTCTGAAATGCAATTTGTAATCTGTTGATTTAATGTACTTGAACGAATTGTAATGTATATACTGTAGTGTAATAACACATTCATGCTTAAGTATAACAAAATGGGGATACAATTACAAAATAAAATGTACTTTCAATTTGTTTCTACCTTACACTAAATAACATTGCACTGAAAGTACTGTCTATGATGTTTAGGTTGTAATTGAACTTCACCTTCAAAAACCTTATTATTGTCATAGTGGGACACTTTAAAAGCACTAAATATAGTTAGGAAGTGCATTTGTAGATCACTTGAAATGTTACAGAGGCATACTAAAATAACTGTTTATAGTAATTATAAGTATGATAGCAGTATGAACAAAATGTACTTAAACACAACTATAATTTGCACTTCAATGCCTTTTTAAGTGTATTCCATTAGAATGGCAATACAATGCAATTGTACTGTAAGGTGCTTAATTGTCTCATGATCTGATTTTCATTAGTGTATTTGTGCACTTGGAAGTTTAAAAAAGTTTTTCCATTTTAGTATACTATTTACACTCGAAGTGTAGTTAAATAGATGTTAAGTTTGAAGTTAATACATAATTGAATACACTTAACTATACTTGGATTTGACGAAAATAGTACAAAATGTGGAAAATATACTTAGTACACTTATTAAAGTAATTTTTAATAGAATTCTTTTTCACCTGGCAAGAGTAAGTAGTAAGACAAAAGTATAATTGACATATGAAGATGTGATTACCTCTGGACTGTTGATTCCTGGAAGACCAGGTGCTCCTGTTTCCCCTGTACCAATGAGTCAACCAATAAACTACAGATCAATCACACAATTTCCTTTAAACAAATATGGTAATATTTTTCACTCTCACCCTTGACCTTTTTGACCAGGCGATCCTCATAACCTTGATCTCCTTTTTTACCCTAAACAAAATAGAGTTTTCCTCATAAAGACACCAGTTGAGGGAAAATGGCCTCAATTCCATGCGCGTGATACTCACAGGAGGTCCTGGAGGACCCTGTTCACCTTTCTCACACAAACAACCGGTGGCTTGGGCACTGGCAAGAAATACAACAACAGTAGTTTGGCAATCGCATTGTTCACGGAGAGTAATCATTTTTGGTGTGCAATGCTTTGAGAGTGGATATGCTTTGAATAAAGTGGGCACATTTATACCGGGGTGGACAATGAACCTGAAACCCTGGCCATTATATTGTGAGGTTTCACACATATAATGCGCAGCCTCCATGGCCAATCTTCATTGATTTTTAGTTCCTTCAGTAAGAGAGGGTGGTTGGAAGGTTGAATTAGCAAGGAGCAATAGCACAGCTGTACACAAATAGTTGCAATTCACACACCATAATTGGAGTTATCCAGAGATCAAAAGAGGGACCAATGGTGCATGTCCCGCTGGCTCATCTGTGAACAGGACAGCAAGTCATTTTGGGTGTATCGAGCTATGGTGTCCAGGGTAATCGGCATACCACCATGTACTGTGTCGGATGAAAACATTCAACAGGAGTAACTGTCGACGCAAGAGGAAGCTGTCTGAAAGGGATGTCCAGTACTAACCCAGATTGTATCCAAAAACATAAAACCACAGCTGCAGAATTAATGCACACCTCCTGTTTCCCCCAAAACTGTTCATCTGGAGCTCCACAGAGTCAATATTCATGGCCGGGCTGCTATAGCCAAACCTTTGGTCACTCGTGCCAATGCCAAATGTTGTTTCATGGTGCAAACAGTGCCAAATCTTGGGCGTTGACAATGTGAAACGTATTGTTCTCTGATGAGGTCCACCTATCACTGTCTTCCCACATCCATGGAGTTACGGTGTGGGAGAAACCCAAAGAGGCTGAACACACCAACTGTTGCTGCCCAAGAGTGAAGCCTGGCGGTGGATCAGTGATGGTTTGGTCTGCATATCATGGCATTCCCTACTGTGCTTGATAAACTCACCCAAGGCCACGGACTACCGAACCATTCTTTGTGACTATGTGCACCTAATGTTTCAAACATTGTACCCTGAATGAGCCCGTTGTATCAGAAGTGATAATACACCAATACACACAGCAAGATAGAATGCTTTGATGAACATGAATGTAAGTCGAACATCTCCCGTGGCTCCTGCACTCACCAGATCTAAATTTTCTAAGCCACTTCGGAGTATATGGAAAGCAAGTCAGAAAACATTTTCTCCACCAGCATCACACAGTGACCTAGACTCTGTTCGGAATAGAGGAATAGCTCAAAATCCCTGGCCACTGAAGGACTTGTACAGTATCTGTCATCCCAAGATGAATTGATGCTGTATTGGCCATAAAAAGGCTCTACCCAGGTGTTAGTTTCATTGTCCACCTGTGTTATATACTTTTATATAAAGAGCTGGGAAATAAATTATTACATTTTGAGACAAAAAAAATCAGGCGGTTGAGATTTGCTATATTGTATATATGGCTTGAGTAAGTGCCCTCGAGTTTACTGCATGTATGCGGATAAAGTTGGATACAATATATATCCATCTTTTGTAGATCACAATTAAATATTATTCACATTTTTGTGTCATATAAATGATCATGCAGCTGAGATGTGCGATATAGTATTTGTTGTTTACATAAGTGTACTGTATCTGGGTAAAGTTGGATATACTATATAGTAGTTTGCTGTAATGCAATGACATTCAGACTTTTATGACTAAAGTGTCTGAATACTTTGAGGCCACTCTTTTTTGATGGTTCAGTACTTACTTCATTCTTTGCGATTTATTTCTAGGGGGAAAAAATGAAAAGAGAATAAGAATTAGGACCAAATCTATGCAAACAAGTCCATTTACTGCCAAATTGCATGATATGTTGAAAGCTTTATAATGCATTTCTAGAGAACCCGTATTGTTTGATCACAGACAGTGGCTTGAAATTTTGTGACGGCAGACCCTTTCTTCTGTTTCATATGGAAAATCCCTCACCACAGATTTGATTCACCCACTGATGTGTGAACCACGTTCAGGATAGCAGACCATAACACAGTTACTGTATTTGGTCTCAAACCCTCCAAATAGAAACTTTTAGAGCATCCATTTTCTGACCCAAAATAACACTAGCTGTAAAAAGAAAAAATTTGTCGTGCAGAACAGAAAGTGTAAGGGCATGTTTTCTTTGCATTTGGCAAGATGTTTTGAGCAATTATTTGCATGTTGCAGCCCACATGCATTAGTCAAATCAAGTTAATTGCGATTAATCGCATCTAACATAAACTTTTTTTACATATAAATATGTGTGTGTTACCTATATTTTATATTATATGTGTATATAATCACATATAAATTATACACAACATATTTGTAAACACAACTTTTATAGATGTGATTACTTGTGATAAATCTGTAACGAGGCGTCACTCGAAGTGGGATCCATAAACAGGCTTTTATTATAATCGTGGTCAACAGGCATGGTCAGACACCAGCAAACACAGTACGGAGAGCACACAGTCGTGGTTGATAAACAGGCAGTAGATCAGGCAGGCGGAGAACAACACGATCAGAACAAAGCAAATATTCCAAAAGGCAGGCAGCAGAATCAATAAACAGGCAGCATACAGAATAAACGCTCAGAAATGCAAACCAAAGTAATACAAGACCTCGCAAGAGGAATGGTGAAGAGTCAGTTTATATAGGCCAGTTGAATGAGCTGCAGCTGAGCAATGTAATGCAGGTACGGGGCTGATGGGAAATGTAGGGTATGTCTAAGGTCAATATTCAGGTGAGGGCGCCCTCTGATGGCCAGAGGAGGTAATCATGGAGTTCGTCTCTGTGACAAAAATCGATTTGACAGCACTAATAGAATATTGGTTTAGTATTCTGGGTAGTTGCTAGGTGATTCTTTTGACCCAAGCACAGTGGTGTGTTTTATCAGCATTTTACATCATCTTCAAACATGGCCTTCATAATTTAGAATTAGAATTTCCGAACTGTATTAATAGTTTTTTATTTACATGGTTTAATGTACAGTGAACATGCAGTGCATTGAAACCAGAAACTGAGTGACATGAGCAAAGATCACATACTAATTAATTACCTGATAGTATGCTCATTAGCAAATCATTGAAAACAATTTTTCCCCAATGCATTTTTATTTTTAATGTGTTGTATCAAAAAAAATTGAAATCAAAAATATATTACTAATTGTAGTAAAGATACGGTAAAATATAGTTGCCGTACCTGATTCTGATTGGCTGAGCCGCGTTCAAAGCTGTTGTAAATTACTCTACAAACTAACACCGTGACCTAATTAAATAATACTTTTAGGAACAACCGTTTTATAAAGCAATAAGCCCCAAGAAGTGTTTGCATTCAATTTTGAAAAGCTAAATGGTGTTATTAGGCACAATTATATAAATGTAAAAAAAATAACATAATACATAATTAATTAATAATAATATTTTCATACTTTGTTCTGTTTGCACAAGGATTTTATGTGTTTGCACTGAAGCCCATGGAATCATTATTAATTTGATTCAAATGCAAAATGCGATGTATCTTAATAGTAACTGAACCCTGCGGCTTGTGACGACCATTGATGTCCTAAGACACGAAATGATCGGTTTGTGCGAGAACCAAACATTTTATATCATTTTACAGATTTTACCTCTACACACCACTATGTCCAACTGCCCTCCACATATCCGGTTGGTGAGGTCAGAAAACCGTTCTGATGACGGAAGTGATTCCGTTTGTCAGACCTCACACACCGGATGTGGAGGGCAGTTGGACATAGTGGTGTTTAGAGGTAAAATCTGGTAAAAAATGATATAAATACAGTTCGGTTTTCTCGCACAAACCGATCATTTCGTCTTAGGACATCAAGGTGTCGTCACGAGCAGCAGGTTTAATTTGGATTTGTCTGTGCTATTTTTTTACTCTTATAGACGAAGTTTCCATTGCCATGCATTAGTACGACTGGCAGACCGGCAACGGTTGGAGTTAAAAATCATCATTTGTGTTCTACTGCCCTGGGGGTAAGCAGATAACATCAAATTTTCATTTTTGGGTGAACTATCCCTTTAATTGTGCTATTTGTATGCATCTTTCACTTCAATTTTTAATCTATCTTTTTTTTTGTAACACTTTACATAAGTTCATTAGTTAAACATAAGTATAACTAATGAACTAACCATGAGCAAAACTTTGTTTACTGTATTTACCAATCTTCGTTAACGTTAGTTAATGAAAATACAGTTGTACAGTTGTTTGTTCATGTTAGTTCACAGTGCATGACTAATGTTAACAAGATTTTAAAAGAATGTATTAGTATGGGTTGAAATTAACATTA
>JAOTNS010002561.1:0-57254 GCA_028476615.1 Culter alburnus
TCCACAAGCACACCATCGGAGCGCGTTTTCAGCACCGCAGGTAAAGTTGTCGGTCCACAACGTGCCCTGTTAACGCCGGACAAAGTAAACATGCTGATTTTTCTAGCAAAAAATCTTGACTAGATTTGATGCCACTTGCCATTCGTTCCTATTCGCACTGTTTATTTTATTTATTTAATTGATTCGGGTATTTTTATTGGTTTTCGTTAAAAACAATATTGGAAGAAGACTGGAAAGAAGAAGTTTTTATTTAGGCCTATTGCTTTGAATATTTTTTATAATATGGATGTTTATGTTAATTCAACTCTGGTTGACTGTTGTGGGTCTATTTGCACTTTTTATAAGCTGCTCTTTGTTATTAAAAGTTGTTCAGGCGGTGTGATTTAATTTAATTGATTTGTGTGCGCGTCTCTGCGCGAAAACTGTCCTGGATGTTACTTCGGTAAAGTTGGTTTTTATTCGCACATTCGGACTTCCGCGTTTAAGATTTGTCTAATTATATGTGCTTTGAAGTGAATATTTGCAAATACAAAGCATGGCATGCTATTGACAACTAACTATTCTCAACCTGTACATTTTCCAGAATCGAACAAAACGGCCATATATTGTTTAATCGCTTACTTACTTGCTGAATGTCTGCTGAATGTCCAATGTTGTGCGGAAAACCACATAGGGAGCGTCTCAAAAGTTCGATATTGTTTTATTTTGTGCAAACAGACAACTACATTTTATCCAACTATGTACAATATAGAATATAGATATTTTTCTGTTTCTGTTTCTATACCTACAGAACATACAGCCCATGTATTGCTATTTTATTCACCTCTGTTTTTCTGGTTTGAAGTGGTAATAAAAACAGTGTTCTCCACGTGTTAAATAAATGAATGGCTAAACTTCTAAACTATCTTTTATGTTTTCCTGTTGTATGACACCTTCGTTTAACAATAAACTCTCACAATATCACAAATCATGTGCATTGACGGATGTTTACAGTCCTGCAGAATTATCACTGTCCATGGTACTGAATCAATCAGATTATTGACAAGCATTCACAAAGTATAACAGCAAACAGGATGTTTAACTTGGGTGAACACTTCAAAAAGTAGTGTAAAAACTTTTTTTCAAGATGGTTTACTGGACATTTATGAGAAAGGTAGGGTACCACAATGTTTATTCACCCAATTTGTACTGCATTTAAAAAAAGTAATATGTGATCATAAAGATGTTAGGCCTACTACTTTTACAAATTATATTTGTATATCCTTTTTTTATGAACACATCTATATTGAAATATTACAAAATCTGAACATATTACAAAATTATTTTTATGTGTCTAATTCACAAAAACGGAGATTTGCGTTTGTGGCTACGTGATGATGTCATCACGCAATGAAATCACAACGTAATTTAGCAACTTATAGCAACAAATCGACCAGCCTGAAATCAACTGAAGGCAAAAGACATTAAATCTCTTAATATCTCAGCAGAGGAGGATTAAAGAACTCCACAAACAGCATTACCAGCTTCACTTATTACTAACTTCACTGACATATTTCTGTCAGACGTCTGCAGCAGTTCTTATTGATAATTAACACAACTTTTATATTTCTTTCATTTAAGGTTACCGTGATGGTGATTGATGTTTCTATTTGTTGGTCTCTAAAGTTTTGTTATCTGTAGTGGCGTTCTTTGATTGCTGAGACAGTTTGTTTAACGAACATGTTTGCAATGTGTCAATAATCGTAATGTTATAAAAAGATAAAAGATCGGAAATTATGGTTATACTAGAATCGTGGGTTTCCTTACTATCCAGTGTTAATTTGAATGTAATTGTCAACATGTGATTATATTAATAAATTAAAAAAAAGTTTTTTCTGCGGTGACACAAGAACACATCAACAATCAACCCACGAGTCTCAGCAACGGTGACCAAAGTTTCATGCCGCAATGCATGCTGGGTACCATGGTAAACAAAAAAAAAACTCCCAGAATGCATCACACTATTAATAAATAATGCAGCTGAATTGTACAATATTTTTTTCTAACTATTGTTCGAAAACGATAGTTGTTTGCTGTGATTTTTGTTCTGTTTTATTCGCTTTTATTCGGATTTATCTTTCTGAATATTTTGTTTGTCACCATTGTTGAGATTCATATGCTGATTACTGATATCTATATTTCTCATTAGAGTCCTCTTTTTTCAATCCTGCAGTACAGTTATAATCCATGTTGTACTATCACCGGATTAGCAAATAAAATATATTAAGGGCTCATATTAATTATATATTTCAAACTCATTGATAAATCAAGATATAATTAATGACATCTAAAAAAGAATTCCCCATAATTATACTCATTTATTTCTAGTTCAGTTTATTGCTTCAATTGTGTTTTGGCACACACCAATTCAGCAACCAAGCATAAACCCAACGTTTAAACGTTTAGTGGCCACTACTGAACCACCAATCACCATCATGGTAACCCATATTTATCAAGCCTCTGACAATTACTCACAAGAACACTGCTGAAAAAAATGAATGGTGGAATTCCTCAGAGGACTTTACATTCAACACATTTGACAATAAATATTGGAAACATTGGAAATGAAAGATACACATGTTTTCCACCACGTTTTAATAGTAATTTTTTAAACGGTATTTGTTAACTGACCTGCCTAGCTTAGATTTTATGATCATTCCATGCCAGGGCTGCGTTTCCCAAAAGGATCGTAAGCCTAAGATGATCGTAGCTCCATTGGTTTCAATGGAGCTACGATCAACTTAAGCTTACGATGCTTTTGGGAAACGCAGCCCTGATCATCATTCCAGATGTGACAGATACCTTTATATAGCCCACGTTCGTGATTTTTTTATTTTTTTTTTCCAGCGGTGAAGGGGAGTGGTGTGGAATCCTGCACAGAAATCACCAACATTGTATTACAGTGAGGTTCTTGACTGTTTGAAGTAAAGTATTTGGAGTTTCGTAGGACTTTGCAGACGGTTCCTTTCATTCTGTCTCTTAGCCGTGTGTGTATAGAGATCAGTGCGTGTTTTCCACTGCGGATGAAAGCTGGTTTTGAGGAAAATAAGGCTGTTGCTGCTTGTATATGTTACTACGATTAAAAAGAGGTGTTATTTGTGTAGTAACAGCGTTTAGCGCACACGTTATTGATCCGGGAAATTGGAATCTGTGAATATGCGGCCAAGTTTACTTTACTCTGAAACCCTGTATTAAGTAGCTTGATTAACCAGTCATTTTTGTTTTGTTTGTGTGTGTCATTTATGTTTTAAACTTCTTCAGTTAAAATTATCATTAAACACTTTTCATTTGTTCTTTACATTCATATAAAATTTTTCAAACTTTTTGAAAGGCTGTGAGTGTGTTATCAAAAGCTATTGAACTGGAACTGTCTGTGTCCATCAAAAAAAAAAAAAAAAACAGCCTTAGACCTTTGATACTGAACTTTTTCAGTTAAAATGACTTCATTAAACACTTTTCAACTGTTTTTACATAATATTTTCCAACTTCTTTGAAAGGCTGTGAGTGTGTTATCAAAAGCTATTGAACTGGAACTGTGTGTGTCCATCAAAACAGACTTAGACCTTTGATACTGAACTTTTTTAAGTTAAAATGACTTCATTAAACACTTTTCATTTGTTCTTTACATTAATATAAATATTTTACAACTTCTTTGAAAGGCTGTGAGTGTTTATCAAAAGCTATTGAACTGGAACTGTGTGTCCATCAAAAAAGCCTTAGACCTTTGATACTGAACTTCTTCAGTTAATATGACTTCATTAAACACTTTTCAACTGTTCTTTACATTAATATAAAATTTTACAACTTCTTTTAGACTGATATGAGGCTTTTTCAAAAGATATAATTTTAGAAATGTGTCAATACAAAATAGCTTTTAGACTTAAGGGTACAACTATACTTTTCCAGTCAATATTACTATATTAAACACTATAAGTGTGTTCTTTACATTGAGATAAATATTTTGCAACTTCTTTTAGAATGTTCTGATGCTTTTTTCCAAAAATATTAATTTTAGAAATGTGTCAATACAAAATAGCTTTACAGTTTAAGGGTACAAAGTATCCTTTTCCAGGCAATATTTGTACATTAAACACCATGACTATGTTCTTTACATTGAGATAAATATTTGTAAACGTCTTTTACACTGATATGAGGCTTTTTTCCAAAGAAATTAATTTTAGAAGTGTGTCAATACAAAATAGCTTTATTAGACTTTAAGGGTACAAACTATACTTTTACAGTCAATATTACTATATTAAACACTATAAGTGTGTTCTTTACATTGAGATAAATATTTTGCAACTTCTTTTAGACTGATATGAGGCTTTTTTCAAAAGATATTAATTTTAGAAATGTGTCAATACAAAATAGTTTTATTACAGTTTAAGGGTACAAAGTATCCTTTACAGTCAATATTACTATATTAAACACTAGTGTTTTCTTTACATTGAGATAAATATTTTGCAACTTCTTTTAGACTGATATGAGGCTTTTTTCAAAGATATTAATTTTAGAAGTGTGTCAATACAAAATAGCTTTATTAGACTTTAAGGGTACAAACTACTCTTTTACAGTCAATATTACTATATTAAACACTATAAGTATGTTTGAATATGTTTGATTAACCAGTCATTTATGTTTTGTTTCTGTGTATTATTTATGTTTTAAAGTACTACCATAATAATGATAAATCAATGACAACTACATACATAACTATAAATGATTATGAATTTTTTTTTTTTATAAAAACAAAATAATGTTCAAAATAATAAGAAAGTAAAACACTAATGTATAGTTGCCTATCTCCTTGGTTGTACAATAAAGTAAAAATACTTCTGTAATCAAAGATCTTTGACAAGTCATTTTTTACATAGAGCATAAACCACAACACTTTCTTAAAGTAAAAGAGGTTGTTATTGAAAACCCTTACATTGTTCATATCACTTCACTTGCATCCTATTTATGAAAAAAAAAAAAAAAAAAAAAAACATTTTAGGTGTTTTAAATGTTTTTGTAGATAATAAAAAGTCAACTATGAAATTACCCAATATCACAAATATTTCAACCTCCCAAATGCAAGTATTTCTTCCCCTAAAATTCATTCACATAAAAGACCAGCTGAGGACAACAAGCAACACAACAATATGACGCCTATACCAAATACTAAAAGTGTAAAGCGTTTACATAACATATCATATAGGCAATACATTTTTTCTTACAATGTAAGAACACTTTCAGCATAAGCTCCTCTAACTGAATAGCTTACAGACACAAATCACAAGTCCATGGTTCTTCCTGTGCTGGCACTTTAATGTTGAGACGATACCACCTCAGACAAATTTCACATTGTACCTGGAAGGAAAATAGGAAATGTTGTTAGATTTATTTGCACAGTGTTGTAATTATTAAATGTAGTTGTGAAAACACATGCTTTCACATAAAACAGAAAGTCAACAGCCAGAAATTGGATAAACAATACCCAGTCGTAGAGCACATCTACTGGATCTCTTTGTCTGTATCCACAGTTTGAGCATTGATCATCTTTGTGACGTATTTCTTTGCGTTCACACTTAATTGCTCCTCTTTTGGGGTAATTCTTTTTGGGGGCAGTGTGTGATTATGGTAGTCTTACACAACATGAACTTTGCTTAGTTTCCATTATTACTGTTTTGGATCTAAAAATGCCAAATATCTTTTTTTAAAACAGACTATCATACCCGAATCTTTGGCATGCCTTTTCGGCTTCTTGCATTTCATTTGTACCACTCAGAGAGTCAAGCACGAAAAGGGTGTCAGTCTGAGCATATACAAACTAAATTGGATAAAAAGAAACAATAAATTAGCAAATAATGTCACTGAAAGATCAAACATGTCTAAATGGGCATATGTAGTAGCTTATCATTGAAATTAGCACTCTTTTACTTACCACAAACCTCCAGTGATTTTTGGTGATATTGACAAAGTGATGACCCCATCATATTGCTCAAAGTTGACCTGTTTATCAAAAATTTAAAAGATCATGTCTGTGCAGTGTACATGTGAAAATTAAATATCATAAGTAGTTGCACTCACTTTTCAAAATCCTTGCTGTTCCATCTGCTCTCTTGTGCCATTTAAAATGACACCTGTGGTGTCATGGCTTAGCTGGTAGAGATTTGCATCCTCCTTATTAAGCACAGCTCTGAAATAGCACTCAATAGTCTAAAAAATGATAAAGCATTTCAATTTGAATCACATTACTTGATTGACATACACTGAGGACAACATTTACTGTTACATACAAATATAATTGTAATTATGCATTTAGATTTTTGTTCTGTAATGTGTACCTCTCCAAATAACCATTCATGTGGCCTCAGTGCATTGAATTCCTTGTGATATAAAAGGAACTCGAGATCCTGGCTAGGAGACTGAACAATGGCTACTAGCAGCTCTGTATGTTCCTTCTTCTTCAATAGCATCTGGATCTGTAATGATATGAAGTTCATAGAGTAAATAATAGTGTACCTTCATATATGCAATTAATAGTTTAAAGTTTTGTTCTAATGACTTCATTACCTGTTCATCTACATGGAGTCCATCTGCAGGAGGCTGACATGCATCAGAACTTGAAGTTTCCACTTCCACATCCTTCTTGATCCTCTTTTTGGGGAGCAGGTATTTTATGTGGAACAGAAAAGAATTTGGATTTGGTGGATGGGAAACGTTCTTCCTTCTTCTTCCAAGTTTCTTGAGACTGATCAAGGTTCAAAGGTGCCTCAGGTTGCCGCACAAGCTTTTGAGGAAGTTCATGCTTGATGATATGCTCTGTATACCTCACTTGAAGAGACTTGTGCATTTTTCTTATGAAGGTCCCTGGTTTGACTTTTTTTTCTTTATGCATTATGGAATGTTTGACAATTCCAAACCACTTTCAATGTGACAGTTGGCATCTCTTGTTTTTGGTTGTTTCTTTGTTATCTCCATGTACTGTTCATGACATTCATTCATCAGGTCTCCCAACAGCAAGCCACTCCAAAGAGGAAAGATAGCAAGGTACATATCAAAGAGGACTGTGAGGATGCCTGGACAAAAGTATGGGTTGTCTTCTGTTGCCAACCCTGTGTCATCATCAACCATTTCTTCCTTCATCTCTTTCATAATCTGCTGAAAAAAGGCATAGAATGGTGATTTGCCACTGATGGTCGTTGCATGTGTTCTGTCTTCACTTTCACACATTTCCTAGTCTTCAGATTGGGGAGTTTCTTCCAGTGGCTCCTCTTTGGATCTTGAAATGACACTCTCCAAAATACGCAGACTTTCTTTGACGAGGTCTGTGTTTTGTTGGGTTGTGAGCAAGGCACATAATGCACGGAACACCTTTCTTGATTAAGTCATGTTGCTGGCATTTGAAGTCTTGTGAAAGCATATATGGCAAAGTATCTCAGTCCTTTGTCATCTGTTTGCCTACAGATTGCCTGTCTGACAGCTTTCAGGATGTGAGCAGAGCAAATGTGTAGTACATATATGACTTCATTTCATCCACTGATTTTTTTGTTCATGCAGAAGTCATGCTCTGTTGAGGTAAGTGCTGATGTGCTCTTTGTTGAAAGCGAGCATCACACTTTGTATTAAAGCCCAGCTATAATCAGTTTCGACCTGGTGAATTTTTATTTGGGTGTACTTTGATAAATGCAAAGTGAATTGCATGAGCCAAAATGTGATTGGTGGTACTGAGTGCTTCATTGGAGAGCATTTCACAAATAGGCAGTGGTGGTGCATCTCGACCTGCATTTCCTGGAAGAGTGAGCGCATAGTACAACCGGTTTGGGCTGTTCTGGAATTTTTGACACTACACCACCAGTGGCATCAAGATAGAGGGACACAGGAGACTTACTTCGCAAATGATGCACAAGAATGCTGATCCCCAACTCAGAGTACAAATGAACAATGAACTGATTCACACTGAAATGCTGTATGTAGCCTGGTATTTGAAGTATTTTTCGTCAATGTCCTTAAATATTGTCTGCATTAAGGATATTTCCATCTTGATGTTAGAGTGTTTAATGAAGTCATTTTAACTGAAAAAGTTCAGTATCAAAGGTCTAAGGCTGTTTTGATGGACACACACAGTTCCAGTTCAATAGCTTTTGATAACACACTCACAGCCTTTCAAAGAAGTTGTAAAATATTTATATTAATGTAAAGAACAAATGAAAAGTGTTTAATGAAGTCATTTAAAAAAAAGTTCAGTATCAAAGGTCTAAGTTTTTTTGATGGACACACACAGTTCCAGTTCAATAGCTTTTGATAACACACTCACAGCCTTTCAAAAGAAGTTGGAAAATATTTATATTAATGTAAAGAACAAATGAAAAGTGTTTAATGAAGTCATTTTAACTGAAAAAGTTCAGTATCAAAGGTCTAAGGCTTTTTGATGGACACACACAGTTCCAGTTCAATAGCTTTTGATAACACACTCACAGCCTTTCAAAAGAAGTTGGAAATATTTATATTAATGTAAAGAACAAATGAAAAGTGTTTAATGAAGTCATTTTAACTGAAAAAGTTCAGTATCAAAGGTCTAAGGCTGTTTTGATGGACACCACAGTTCCAGTTCAATAGCTTTTGATAACACACTCACAGCCTTTCAAAAGAAGTTGGAAAATATTTATATTAATGTAAAGAACAAATGAAAAGTGTTTAATGAAGTCATTTAACTGAAAAAGTTCAGTATCAAAGGTCTAAGGCATGGACACACACAGTTCCAGTTCAATAGCTTTTGATAACACACTCACAGCCTTTCAAAAGAAGTTGTAAAATATTTATATTAATGTAAAGAACAAATGAAAAGTGTTTAATGAAGTCATTTAACTGAAAAAGTTCAGTATCAAAGGTCTAAGGCTGTTTTGATGGACACAACAGTTCCAGTTCAATAGCTTTTGATAACACACTCACAGCCTTTCAAAAGAAGTTGTAAAATATTTATATTAATGTAAAGAACAAATGAAAAGTTTAATGAAGTCATATTACTGAAAAAGTTCAGTATCAAAGGTCTAAGGCTGTTTTGATGCACACAGACAGTTCCAGTTCCACATAGTGCGCATTAGCGACATCTGGTGGTCAGACTTGTTTCTCCACCATATCTAAATCATCTAAATCACATCTACGGTTTGAAAAAGCACTTGACCAAAGCTTCGGAAGTCCGTGACATACGGAATCACTCTTGTCTTGAATCAGTTATATCTAATATAAACTAATCTCATCTAAATTAATTAATTTGTGCCTCGAAGCCTCGGTATCAACCGTCCCATCACCAGACTTAAGTACCATGGACAGTGAGTCTTTATCACGCTGTCAATCGAAATTTGCACTTTGTAGATGGTGCCTCAGATTAACGATGACGTCACAGCACTCCATAGAGGTAAGTGTTTTGTTTGCTG
This sequence comes from Culter alburnus, assembly GCA_028476615.1. NCBI lineage: Eukaryota > Metazoa > Chordata > Actinopteri > Cypriniformes > Xenocyprididae > Culter > Culter alburnus. Next base: position 9,462 of record JAOTNS010002561.1, read on the forward strand.
TCGAGTTCTACAGAAAATCGTGTTGTACTTTGTGCTCATAACAGTCAGTACGATAATAAAATTAAATGAGCCTTTTTTAATGCTGATTCACAAAGTTATTGAAAGCGGAAGTCCGAATGTGCGAATATAAAACCAACTTTACCGAAGTCTTGTTAAGGAAGAAGGAAAAATGTAAAATGTATTGGTACCACCAATTGAAAAAAATAGTTCAAAGTTTGCAAACAGTCAAACGAAACTAAAAGGGAATACAATCAGGCCTGTTTGGAATGACCAATAAAAGAAAGGTTTCCCAAAACACTGTTCAGAGTCTTTTCCTTGTGTTACTATTTGTCTCTTCGATAAAGTCAGATCCTTCCAGGAAGAAAAAATTTGAAGAAGAAAAATAGGAAAAAGTAAAAAAAAAAGTAAAAGTAGTCACGTGACAGAAAAGATTTACTACCCGGGTAGTCTTAAACTCAGTTTCACTCAAGGTATCCAAAGAGTGTGGTGTGTGTTGTATTCTCTTATCTGTATCCAGGGATTGATGACAGAATAAGGATACTGAATGTGCTGCAAAGAAGGATGCGTTGCGACATCAACTAGGCACTGTTGGCTCGCCGTTCACTCGTCCACGATCGAAGAAGCACACATCAACAGCAAACAAGAGAAGGAGGGAAAAAAAACAACAACCGGAGTTCCTCGAAATAAAAGTACAAAAAGATGTTTCTTCCCCCCGGATTCGACTGGAAAAGAACTTAAAACAGTTTCTTCACACTTTATATTGCTCTCTTTTAAAATATTTGCACTCTGAAATCAACAATCTTCTATCTCCGCTCTCATTTGTAAAAATGGCTCTTTTCTCAAATTATTGCGCTCGTCACGGAGGAGCGCCCTCTAGTGGAGAATAGCATCACTACAACTACTCTTCAAATTAAGAGTCCATTAACCACCCTAATTATGAGGGGTTACATCATACAAGAACTAACGTATTCCTCATGCATTGAAGAGATAACAAATAACGTGTATTGCATTGCAGTAACTTGATCGGTTGTGCAGTGAAGCTATAACACATGAAAGGTGCTTGTCACACTGCATTGCATACACATAACATGTGCATTGCATTGCAGTAAGTTATTCCATTTTGTATTGCAATAGTTAACTCAACAAATAAGTTTATGCGCTGTTTCCTTGCATCTTTATTCAAGAACTAACGTATTGCTCATGCATTGGAGAGATACATAACTCGATGTTTTGCCATGAATGAGCTAACTCATCCTTTATCCATCGAAGAGATAACACATAACATGTGCATTAAATTTCAGTAAGTTATTCCGTTCGCTGCGAAGAGAGAACACTACAAGTGTTTGTTGCACTGTGTTGCATGCAAAAACTAACTCTTTCCTTTGTGCATTGAAGAAAAACCAAATAACATATTGATAGATTTTATGTTGTTCTCAGCATTGAAAGTATGTGGACTGAGGCTCCCTTTTTCCTCTGTCAAAACTGTATACTATGTTCTAAACATATGGTTTTCTATGTACCAGAACCATTTCCATATAAGGCTCTACTATGAGTGAATGTGAGACAGGGAATGGTCTCTGCTTTCTTTATTACCAGAATAGGAGAAGTCCTTGGAATTTTAAGGGACCTCATGGGTACCTGACCAGTAGATGACCATATTTAAACTTGTTTTTCTATATGTATCACATTCCTATACCATGATCTATATGATGTATTCTCTTTCTCATTGGCTGAAACTATACTACACCCCTTGTACTCTTTCTATATATTCTCTCTTTTCTTATCAATAAAATGAGACTATATTCTCCCTCAGCGCTGAGTGATTGCTCATTCAATTGCCAAATAAGAGGTCTGGGATGAGGCACGAATTAGGAGCAAAAACCTAACACATATTGTTGTTTTGCAATGCATCAAGAACTGTTTAATTGCAATGCTTACAATAGTCAACTTATTACGATGTGCATAGAAGAAATTAATTTAACGTTATGTACTTAAGTAAAGTTGGCCGCATATTCACAGATTCAAATTTCCCGAGTCAATAACTCCTGAGCTAAACGCTGTTATTACACAAATAACACCTCTTTTCTATCGTAGTAATGTAGAGAGGCAGCTACAACGCAATTTCCCTCAAAATCAGCTTTCCTCTGCGGTGGACAAAATACATAAGTCTCTATGTGCGGACGACTGAGAGACAGATTCCAAGGGACCGTCTGCAAAGTGCAAAACCCGAAAAGCGAATACTACAAAAACAGTCAATAACTTCACTGTAATACACTGTACTGTCACCAAATTCAGCTCACACATCACAGATGTCCTGATAGTTATGCTACAACACTTATTTGGGGGAAATGTCTTTTGTATCATTTTTATGATTTTTTTTAATATGTAAATAATTCCATAACTTGACTATTATGGAAATTATATTCAATAACTTCACTGTAATACACTGTACTGTCACCAAATTCACCGCACACATCACTGATGTCTTGATAGTAATACTACAACACTTATTTGGGGGAAATGTCTTTTTGTATATTCTTTATGATTTTTTTTTAATATGAAAATAATTCCATAACTTCACTGTAATACACTGCTACTTGCTAAATCAGCGGTAAACAGCAATTATACATCGATATTAGCCACTAGAGGGCAGAATAAGACAGGGAATCAATTAAAGAACACATAGTTATGTTGTGTTGACCTACTGTTACAAGTTGGTATTTCAAAATCCCAGAGGTTTATCATGGGAATTTGCATTCATCCCAGGCTAACATTGAGGTTAAATTTACTAGCCCATAGCCCATAGTAAATAAAACAATTTACTGTGCAAATAGCTGTAGATTAGGGGTGTCAAACTTACGGCCCAGTGTGCAATCTGATTTGAACTATAATAAAACATAGAAATGCTCTAGTCCAGGGGCCAAAAACATTTTATAAACGTTTTTTATTCCGGGCTTGCAAACAAACTGCTTTGTAATAATTTCCCAAAATTTCATCTGTGTATTTACGAAGTCTGTAAACAGGACGTTAACACAGGCACACGCTGAATACGGACCAAGCGGCAACCTCCCCCAGTCTCTCGTGAAGCCAATACGGAAGTGACTTAAACTGCGATTCATCGACTGGCCGCTAGGGACAGGCTCCAAAAGAGAGCAGAATCTCATTGAGTCCCATGTTAAATTGACCAAGTTTATAGCAGAAAAAAACATGTTTACAAGTTGGTTCAAATTGTGGTTTTGGTCTATACTGCTAATTTTGCCCTTCATGAAAACTGTGAGGGGGGTGAATTTTTTTCTAACTCATTCGTTTAAATTATATTAAGCCTTAAAGTTCTGCATAATTAAGGGCGTGGTCACTTGAGTGACAGGTAGATGCCGCTGCTGTGTGTGAGCCATCACTTTACCTCAGCTAATTCCAGACGCTGAATTTGGCATCTCAGCCGTATTTGTGCTTGATTATTTTATACAATTATAAAATATGGCTTGCTGCATAATATTCGAGACTGATGTGTGTCTGTGTAGATGTGCATGCATGCAGAAGAAACTGAACACACGTTGTTGGATCGTGGCATTGGCTGAAAGTTTTGGTTGTGAGATTTACTACAATGACAATGGCGGGAGGATATCAAAATCCGACAGCACTGCTTGGATATTATAACTAAAACTGCTGCACTATTTTGAAAAAATATACTTTGGACACGGCTCATTTGTTTGTTAGATATGATCGTATACAGTTTTACAACATAAACGCTGCTCAGATTGCATTATTTCTTGAAGAACGATGACAGAGAGCAGATCATTCAGAAGAAATGTGATGCAAACAATGGATATTTCATGGACAAAAAGTACTTTTTTTTGTTTTGCAATGGACATTCATATTTTACCCAAGTGCCACAGATTGGATTCATCTCGTGATCTCTATTTCATTATAAAGGTATGAAGTCCCATTTTGATTTTCCATGTTGTTATTTGCACACCCAACACAAATGACTGGTATTGGAGCGTCTATATCTTAAAAAAAAAAAACACCATAGATTGACAGTAAACCTTTAGGACTTTCTGATGATAAAACTTATCTTCATTAATAATTTAGATAGTATCTAAGATAGATAGATATCTCCTTTGCTTGCTAACATGGTCATGTCGAGCTAGGCGGGCGTGGTTTCAGCAACCAGTCACATCAGCTCAAACCACCTCCCGCCTCTTTGACCATTTTCAGTTATCCAGGAGTGACGTGCGGTGACGTGCAGCTAAGATGGCAGCGGCCTCATTTTCGCTTCAGAAATGCTGTTCGGAACTTTATGGGTGACGTCACGGACACTACGTCTATATTTTTTTACAGTCTATGATACGGACACAAAGAGGAGAACAGACGCGCCAGCAGAGGAAATACTGCACCATGCACAAGCTCACTATTCGCGAAAAATAGGAAGAATAATATAAATATTACAGTGGGATTGATATGAATGTATCTCTGAAGGGAACTTTCTTCAGAAAAGTTTTGATGGCTTTTCCTCTCTTATCTCCGTATAAAGTAGTAGTATATTATCCTGTTTTTATTGAAAAGCGCTGCTTTGTGTATAGCGGTAACCATGGAAACGCTGTATCACTGCTGTTCCATTTTCATTCAGTCTGTCTGCTGATTTTGTTTTGTTATGTAGCACAAAGCTAAAGTCAGACCAGACCTAGTTTTTGCTGTTAATCTTGAAATTATTCAATCATTTAAATTAATGCGGATTCGACCCCACAGCGATACATGCTACACCCTACATGCTATTGTTGCACCACTGAATACACTGAATTACATCTGTCCCTTTTTAAACTTGAGTGGCCCAATCAGACATTGGAACTACTGTAAAGAGTGTTTGTCAACAAGGGACGCTATATGCACTTGTTGTATAGACACTCCGTATAGGCTTCTGAAAAGTTAACAGATAAACTATGAAGCTGGCTGAAAGAGCAATACTGGCAATTAGCACAAAACTCTATAGCTATGTAATTGCTAAATGAATTAATTAATAGGCCACGTATTAAGTATGGATTAGAAGAAAAGTATGAATTAGTAGAATATCCAGTGTTATGAAAACTACATAGAATAAACGCCTATAGGGTATTCATGAGAATTTTTGGGTTACACAAATTTAACCTCAATAAAGGTTAGTCTGGAATGAATGCAAATTCCCATGATAAACCTCTGGGATTTTGGAGCACCAACTTGTAACAGTAGGTCACCATAACTACTGCGTTCTTTAATTGATTCCCTGTCTTATTCTGCCCTCTAGTGGCTAATATCGAAAGAGAACACTGCCCAATAAATACTTTTAATGTTATTAAACACTCATTAGGCAGGTTATAGTGTTGTTTTTGACGGCCTGTTTTAATTTTAGTTTTAGTCTAGTCTTTTTGTCAAGCGGTCATTTTAGTTTTTATTAGTTTTAGTCACGTTCATACTCTTTTTATTCTAGTCAAGTTTCAGTCGACTAAAAGTCTGAGCATTTAATATGGGGTTAAATTAATGCCAAAACCATTGAAAATGGACAGACTAAAATTCACAAATAGATATTACAACTTGTAAACACACAAAACACAATCTACAAATAGATAAAAAATCCGCAAACAAAGTCCTCATGATCCGCAAATGTAAAACAAGATCTACAAATAGATACAAAGTCCTCAAACAAACTCTTTGTGATCCACAAATATAAGCATGATCTACAAAAAGATTAAAATCCACAAATAAACAAATCCTGATTCACAAATAGAAATCAGTGACTTGTACTTGAAAACCAGAATTTGAATGAATGTAAAGTGACTTGTTTGCAGGTGAAGATCATGTCTGTTTGTAGATTGTGTCACATTTGTTTTCAGAATTCTGACACTATTGTTTCGCTGTTGTGACAAAATAATGCCATAATCATTGAAAATGAAGAGACTATCAGTCAAAAATGCATATTACAATTTGTAAACACAAAACAAGATCTACAAATAAATTTAAAATCTGCAAATGTAAAACACAATCTGTAAATAGATTCCAAATCTGCAACAAAAATCCTCATGATCCGCAAATGTAAAACAAAATCTACAAATAGATAAAAAATCCACAAACAGACTCTTCATGATTCACAAATAGAAATCAGTGACTTGTACTTGACAACCAGAATTTGAATGAATGCAAAGTGATTTGTCTGCGCATGAGGGTCATTTTTTATTTGTAGATTGTGTTGCATTTGTTTTCAGAATTTTGGCAACAGCTGTTTCGCTGTTTTTTCCATTAAAAAATCTACAAATGCCCTCCTCACAATTTGCAAACAAACATGGTCTAACTTGTATTTTCAAACCACTGTAAAAAGACATTCGTACACATTCTGTGCAAAGCTCAGCATGCAAGTGTTGAATCTGTGTTTGCAGATCACAGGGCATTCACAGATCCCTCTGCACACGTCTACAGATCTTTTTGGCACTATCTTTCCGCAGAGTGTGTGACTACGATCCACACGTGTAGTCAGCCAATCAGGGGTATTGCTTCAATGTGATGTCACGCCCCCTCAATAAGCCCTTTTCAAAATAAGAGCTGACACTTCTCTGATGTGTGGGCTGGGCTCACTGCCATTTACCGTTGCCGGTGTCACAGCGCTGACAGGCGGACAGAGCCTGGGCAGCGCTGCCGTAGGAGTAAAATCTTTAATACGTGCAAGGGGAGCTGCCACGGGACCTGCCACAGTTATATGCGCCTGCCTCGGGACCTGCCACGGTTATGCGCGCCTATTTATCATCTTAACTTAATATTTTATTCGCTCTTATTGCCCATAATAAAGCGCGTCTCGTGGCTCCTACTCGCGTCGCGCCTGCCTCAAGATCTCTCACTGTTTACAGGTACCAGACACTCTGATTGACACATGAGAGCAAACGGATACATAAATAAGAGCAGGACTGCACAATTTGTCATCTTATATTTTATTCGCTCTTATTGCCCATAATGGAGCGCGTCTCTTAGCTCCTACTAGCGTCGCGCCTGCCACAGCTTAGCGTCGCGTCTGCCTCAAGATCTCTCACTGTTTACAGCTACCAGACACCCAGGACTGATGCAGGAGAGCACAGAACAAAACATGTCACAGCCAAGGTGAGTAAATTGAACAGGTAAAATCACATTGTGGTCTGTGAAATATTGTTTAAGGATCTTTTTAAGTACTAGTTTATAAAACATTTCTTTAAATGTTTGTGTGTCATTCAACAACACTGAAACAGCATTAGTTTTTATTTTTATTTATTTATTGTAATATGGGCTCAGACACCTTAAGCAGAGAAAAAAATGTAAAAAAAAAAATATGATTGTAAAAAATGGGCTACACATTGTGGCATTAAGGCAAACTCAAAAGGTTATGCTGTACAAAATAAGTAACTATATTAGTTCTGCAAAGTGACTTTTTAGACTGTATTATTCAACAAATTTGATAAAGATAACAGGGAAGGGGGCACAGAGAAAAGTCCAGACAGTAGCACAATGTGTGGTGCAGCAACAGGAGGCATCCCTTTGTCATCAAAACCATTCAGGATCAGAATCTGTGGATGCTCTGTAAAATTGAGTATAATTATTTAAGGGTTTAAGGCTAGACTGAATATTAAAATCGGGAAAAGGGAATTTAAAAATGCCATTTTAACACACTTACCCCAAATGTCCCTTTGTTTGCAAAGCCGTTTCTGCCTGGAACCTGTGGAAGCCCTCTGTCTTTTTTAGGATTAATAGGGTTACCTTTGAAAGACCAAGAGAGGACAACCATTTACAATGCATTTAATTTGATTGTTCTATATGCATCACCCATGCATTTTTAAGCAAACAAAATTATCCAAAAATTTACCTCAGGAGTAAGTACTTCCAAAATGTAGGATGTATTACTTAATTCTGTCATGTCAATCTGTGTGACTCTTTTAATTCTATCAATGATCCCCTCTGTCTGTTGCAATAGGCATTACATTCAACATTGTTACAGTATATTGGTTATATAAGTGTAGCTCAAAATGCTAGGAAATAATTGTTTATATTTGTTGTTTTTCTACAAAAGTTACATGTTTGTTTATTACAAAATTGGTTTACCTGTTGTTCATCAAAAAAGAAATCCTTCCATTAAGTTTCATCTTCAGCTTTGGGGAAAATTTTGGATTTTTATGCAAAAACTGTTTGATCTAATTGTGCCATTTGTGCCAGACACATGAACAATTTTGGATTTTTGACACATGAACAATCACTTAATATATAACCAATATACTGTAACAATGTTGAATGCAATGCCTATTGCAACAGACAGAGGGGATCATTGATAGAATTAAAAGAGTCACACAGATTGACATGACAGAATTAAGTAATACATCCTACATTTTGGAAGTACTTACTCCTGAGGTAAATTTTTGGATAATTTTGTTTGCTTAAAAATGCATGGGTGATGCATATAGAACAATCAAATTAAATGCATTGCAAATGGTTGTCCTCTCTTGGTCTTTCAAAGGTAACCCTATTAATCCTAAAAAAGACAGAGGGCTTCCACAGGTTCCAGGCAGAAACGGCTTTGCAAACAAAGGGACATTTGGGGTAAGTGTGTTAAAATGGCATTTTTAAATTCCCTTTTCCGGATTTTAATATTCAGTCTAGCCTTAAACCCTTAAATAATTATACTCAATTTTACAGAGCATCCACAGATTCTGATCCTGAATGGTTTTTGATGACAAAGGGATGCCTCCTGTTGCTGCACCACACATTGTGCTACTGTCTGGACTTTTCTCTGTGCCCCCTTCCCTGTAATCTTTATCAATTTGTTGAATAATACAGTCTAAAAAGTCACTTTGCAGAATATAGTTACTTATTTTTGTACAGCATAACCTTTTGAGTTTGCCTTAATGCCACAATGTGTAGCCCATTTTTTACAATATTTTTTTTTACATTTTTTCTCTGCTTAAGGTGTCTGAGCCCATATTACAATAAATAAATAAAATTAAAACTAATGCTGTTTCAGTGTTGTTGAATGACACAAACATTTAAAGAATGTTTTATAAAGACTCTAAAAATCTTATTAACTTACTAAACTAGTACTTAAAAAGATCCTTAAACAATATTTCACAGACCACAATGTGATTTTACCTGTTCAATTTTACTCACCTTGGCTGTGACATGTTTTGTTCTGTGCTCTCCTGCATTAGTCCTGGGTGTCTGGTAGCTGTAAACAGTGAGAGATCTTGAGGCAGACGCGACGCTAAGCTGTGGCAGGCGCGACGCTAGTAGGAGCTAAGAGACGCGCTCCATTATGGGCAATAAGAGCGAATAAAATATAAGATGACAAATTGTGCAGTCCTGCTCTTATTTATGTATCCGTTTGCTCTCATGTGTCAATCAGAGTGTCTGGTACCTGTAAACAGTGAGAGATCTTGAGGCAGGCGCGACGCGAGTAGGAGCCACGAGACGCGCTCTATTATGGGCAATAAGAGCGAATAAAATATTAAGTTAAGATGATAAATAGGCGCGCATAACCGTGGCAGGTCCCGAGGCAGGCGCATATAACGGTGGCAGGTCCCGTGGCAGCTCCCCCTTGCACGTATTAAAGATTTTACTCCTACGGCAGCGCTGCCCAGGCTCTGTCCGCCTGTCAGCGCTGTGACACCGGCAACGGTAAATGGCAGTGAGCCCAGCCCACACATCAGAGAAGTGTCAGCTCTTATTTTGAAAAGGGCTTATTGAGGGGGCGTGACATCACATTGAAGCAATACCCCTGATTGGCTGACTACACGTGTGGATCGTAGTCACACACTCTGCGGAAAGATAGTGCCAAAAAGATCTGTAGACGTGTGCAGAGGGATCTGTGAATGCCCTGTGATCTGCAAACACAGATTCAACACTTGCATGCTGAGCTTTGCACAGAATGTGTACGAATGTCTTTTTACAGTGGTTTGAAAATACAAGTTAGACCATGTTTGTTTGCAAATTGTGAGGAGGGCATTTGTAGATTTTTTAATGGAAAAAACAGCGAAACAGCTGTGCCAAAATTCTGAAAACAAATGCAACACAATCTACAAATAAAAAATGACCCTCATGCGCAGACAAATCACTTTGCATTCATTCAAATTCTGGTTGTCAAGTACAAGTCACTGATTTCTATTTGTGAATCATGAAGAGTCTGTTTGTGGATTTTTTATCTATTTGTAGATTTTGTTTTACATTTGCAGATCATGAGGATTTTGTTTGCAGATTTGGAATCTATTTACAGATTGTGTTTTACATTTGCAGATTTTAAATTTATTTGTAGATCTTGTTTTGTGTTTACAAATTGTAATATGCATTTTTGACTGATAGTCTCTTCATTTTCAATGATTATGGCATTATTTTGTCACAACAGCGAAACAATAGTGTCAGAATTCTGAAAACAAATGTGACACAATCTACAATCTACAGAACATGATCTTCACCTGCAAACAAGTCACTTTACATTCATTCAAATTCTGGTTTTCAATTACAAGTCACTGATTTCTATTTGTGAATCAGGATTTGTTTATTTGTGGATTTTTAATCTTTTTGTAGATCATGCTTTATATTTGTGGATCACAAAGAGTTTGTTTGAGGACTTTGTATCTATTTGTAGATCTTGTTTTACATTTGCGGATCATGAGGACTTTGTTTGCGGATTTTTTATCTATTTGTAGATTGTGTTTTGTGTTTACAAGTTGTAATATCTATTTGTGAATTTTAGTCTGTCCATTTTCAATGGTTTTGGCATCAATTTACCCCCATAATATGAGTCTTATTTTAGTCAGAATTATCCATGACTATTTTCGTCTAGTTTTAGTCGACGAAAACTGATGACATTTTAGTCTAGTTTTAGTCAACGAAAACTGATGACATTTAGTCTAATTTTAGTCTTTATGAAAATTGTACTTTAGTCTCTTTTTAGTAATGCAATTCTATTTAACCCAGTCAATATAGTATAAGTACCTAGTAGTATAGACAAAACCAAAATTTTCTTTTAGTCAAACCCATTTCAAACAAGGTTATCTTATATTATTGTTAGCTTATAGATAATACCTTATAATGCCTTGAGATGTCTCTTAACCCTTTAAGACCTGAAGGCTTTAAGACCTGAAGGTTTTTTTTTTCTTTTTCTGAGCGACACTCCAAAACTGTAGCAAGGAGAATCAAAAGGTAGGTATCATTTGATAGAACACTTTTTATTATTATTTTTTAAAAAAAATATAAATTACATTACATTTGGACATTTTCATGCTGAAAGACTGCTAATGAAAGACAAAAAAATTATTTTTTGGTGATGCTCTTCTACATGTGAGCTGCATCTGGTTCAAATTTTGTGGCATATAGTTAAAAAGTGTTATTCGTTTTTTCGCAGCTAGATGGCGCCCACGGACAGTAAACTCGTGTTTAAAAGGCCCTTCTCAGGACTCGTTAGGAGTTTTTCAAAACGGTTAGATGCATTAAAAAGCTGAGTTTCTAAGCTTTAAAACCCATTTTGTGTTATTCCACGTTGGAAAACGAACATGGATGGGTCCGGGATCATTGGATACACACTGCATCCCGGAAAGATGAGACACGTTTTTAGCCAAGTATGTTAAATCATTTCCTGTGTAATATCTTGTGAACAACGCAATATATTATGTTGATTTTGGATTCATTTCGTAAGAATCTGCTTTAAATAATGATGTGCATTTTCTATGATCTGTGCATTTTTCATAAAGTTATGAGCACGTGAAATCTACATATTTCCCTATCGGTCCCTCTCTCTGTCAGACTTAACTTTTATGCTAAACTCACTGCAGCTGCATCTTCTAAATAATGCCGCGAGTGGGGCTTGAAGAAGTGACGTCGCCTGCGTCTGCGCAGTGCGACCTGATGCAGCTCCTGAAGTGAGACACAGGAAACAGAAATACTGCAAAATAATAATAATAACGCGACTAAACGAGACAAAATAACGTTATAACATTTCGTCTCGTCTCGTTTTGGTCAACGAAAATTAAGAGACATTTTAGCATAGTTTTTATTTTGTAAACCACATTTAGTCTCGTTTTTATTCGTCAACAATATTGCATTATACGTTTAATTATAGTCATCGTCACATGACCAGCATTTACGTCGCGTCTTGTCTCGTTTTCGTCACGTGATAAAGGTTCGTTGACGACGATATTTAGTCATAATTTTCGTTGACGAAAGCAACACTAGCAGGTTATTTGCACTTTTAGAACATTGTTTTAAGTTTTATTGAAAATAAATGCCTTTTTTGATATGTGATTTGAAAATAGAGAAGAGCGAACTCGGCAAAAGGCGGATTCGAAACCGCGGCGATCGCAGTAAAAGCTGGTATCGCAATCCAACACATTAATATTGAAAACATTGATGAGTGCGCGTCCTTTATCATACTTGATAGACAATAAAGAGTTATTATATTGAAATAACGACTTAATATCTTGAAATAACAAGATATTATATTGAAATAACGACTTTTTAAAAAAAATGCTTTATTCAGTAACAAAAAAAAAAACAAAACAAAACAATAACAATATACATTACAAAACAAAAATAACAATAGTACAAAAATATATTAAATTTAAAAAATAAATAAATAAAATAAAAAATAATGCATATCTCTAATAACAAAATAAATACAAAAGGATAAAATTTCAAGGCCTTACAACAGTCTACAGTCTTTTTTGCTCTGGTGTTCCTTACACCCTCCAATGATTTAATAATATGACAAATTATATAATGACAAAGCTCAAATTTAAACTGTATTAAACTAGGCGTATTTTTTTGCCCATCGACATTTATATATGATATTTCCCTAAAATAATAAACAAATTAAGAATAAAACAAATTTTCTTTTCTAAAGGCTTGTCATAAAAAAAATAAAATATTTTTGTTCTCCAGATTAATGTCAGTTCCAAAGATTTCCTAAAAAAAGACCTCAAAATCACACCAGAACAATTTAGTGCAAATACACTAAAAAAGAAGATGATAAATCAAAAGAAAGATGATAAATAGTCTCATCATACAAATTACAAAACAGATATTTCAAATCAATATCTTTCTTAAATCTTTTTATAACCTGATTAACTGGGTAAATACAATGAATAATTTTAAATGAAACCTCATGGATCTTGTTGGTGACACAGTATCTCCTAGAAACAAAAAAACCCTTCTCCCACTGAATGTCCCGGAATCGTGAATTCCAAAAGCTTTTAGCTGGGGGTATCGTAAATGAATGACAAATCTAAGGAAATTATTGTTGCATTTTTTTTATCAACAATACTTATACCATCTAGCCTTAAATTAAAATCAATAGTTGCTTCCAAATCAACAACATTAGCACCTTGCAACAACTGAAGGAGACCAGAAGGTATAGCATCAAAAACAACTGCATAATGCTTTGCAGATATAGGACGTTTGAATTTATCTAGATATTCTCCATATGAAAGTAAGTGACCATCATGGCGAAACAACTGTGTCACCAATAAAATGTTGTTTCTAAACCAATATTCAAAAAAAAAAAGTGTTTTATTCTTATATTTAATATCCTTATTATTCCATATCAAACATCTGTGGGGAGAGAAATTGTGTTTATACGCCAGGGCTGGACTGGGGCTAAAATTCGGCCCTGGACAAACCCAGCCCATGCGGCCCACAAGTTCCCCTGTGAATGTTTTTGCTGGGGTTAGGGCCTTAAATCGGAGTAAATAAATGAATAAATAAAATGAGGACAGCGACAAATAATGATTTTTATTAATATTATTGACAAATAATTAAAATTGTTAACAAATTTAATATTGCATTTTTGTCACATAGAATTTCACTTTGGCAGCAAAGCACGGATTTTTTTATGCCATTAAGTAAATTTAATGCTATTAAATACTGTCATCATTTGCTCACTCTCATGTCGTTCCAAACCTGTATGACTTTCTCTCTTCTGTAAAACACAAAAGAAGATATTCTGAAGAATGTTGTCAACCAAACCATTTTGGTTAAGCTACCCTTGACACCAATAATTTTCTTTTTTATGTTACACAGAAAGAAAGTAATTCATGTTTGTAATGACATTAGGGTGAGTAAATTATTACATTTTGTGTTGAACTACCCCTTTAATAATATAACATATAATAATATAACACATATAAATAACATTTTATTTCAATTAAAATTCATAAGAACTATTAAAAATGTCATAAAACATATTTAAAGAAATAAAAAATAAAGCTTTTTCCTTATTTCGTGGGATCCAGGCTTTAAAGCTGTTTTGTTAAATTAACCTTTTAATTGCCCTGATGAAATTTACTATGGTTTAACTGTAAGATCAATGTAGACAGAGCACAGGTAAAACCATGCTTCTTATTACCATGGGTATATGGTTTCTAAAATAAATAATAAACTATAGATTGTGTAATAAAATATTGTAAACATAGAAAATACGAAAACAGCCTTTATGAGAGAAAGTGTATTCCGCAATATTTAATATAAGTAGGCCTAATTAGGGTGACCACCATCAAACAAACCAAATGTGGGACGATTACTAAGTTTGTGTGGGACAATGTGGGACATGTTACCAACACTAAAACACCTGAAGCTGTTATATAATGTCTATCTAACTTTTCTGCCTTTCTGCCTTATCTGCCTTTCAGCTGATAAAAATATGTTGTTCTTTAGTCCCTTCCAGAAAAGACCATTATAATGTAACATAACATGTCTTTATTTTACATGTAATTTAAATTAAACATCACTGACCATCACTAAAGGCAGCAGGCATCATGCAGATAACTGTTTTTGAATTAGGTGACCAGATTTCTGAAATAAAAACTTGGGGACATTTCCTATTTGAGTGGTCAAAATATCACAAAATCTCATTTGTTATTATCTAAAAAACAGGGACAATACATTTTTGAATGTTTTTGATTTTAATTGTTGTGGGTTCATTATAGGCTATTATTACATTAATAATTATGATTTAGTTTTATTATTAGGATTTTTGCTCTTTTAATACAATTCACCTAAAACTTTTACACGATTAACAGTAGTCTAACCACTGTAAAAGCAGTTCAAAACAAGATGCCTGTTATAACATTACTATGACTTTACAAAAGCACATTACATTACAAAAATAAAACATAAATATAAGATAAATATAAAACAGCATTTAACAAATATTTTTTTAACATTATTGAATTTAATATTTTATTTTCACAAGCTGTTTTAACAACGGTTTTAACTTTTAACTATTTTTAACTATTATTTTGCATTTTAGACTCACTTTAAGTACATAGTAGGCCCTACGTGTATTATTTTATTATTTTTTTTTTATTTATTCATCTGAGTGTTTTAACTGGACGTTAAAATTGTGCAAAACAATCTCGCACCCTGTTGAGGTCCTATTATAAAACATAGCCTACAACAGTATTACTTTAATTTTACATGAATAGTTAGTATGTTACTACCAGATCCATTACGTTTCTCATAAAGTAGCGGCGCGTACGCGCGCGACCAAGTGTAGCTGCAGTCCCCTCTGTTGGAGAACATGATCACTACACAATTTCTCCAGCAGGCTGCTGTATGCTCGTCGGTCTTTTTGCAATGTCTGTTAGGTGAAAAACTAGGCAGCAAAAAGAATAAATAAAATGCTTTCTTAAAAAGGCAAAAGAACGCATGCACATTTCCTTAATATTATAATTAAAAACCAACAGACTAATGAAAATGCGGGACATTTTCTCAATATGCGACGTGCGGGACAAAGAGTCAAAATGCTGTGCGGTACAACGCAAAGCGGGACGGGTGGTCACCCTAGGCCTAATATTAGCAGCATTTTTAATAAATATCTGCCAAAACACCATATTTCTTCACTGTTAGTAGCTGCAAGGTAAATTACTATAAAGGTGGTGGTGTTGGATTGACAAGCTTGTAGTTGTGTGTATTGGCGTTTTCCAATTTTACATGGTCGCAGCTGTTTTCAGCTAGATTCACCACCGAACCTGTTCCCATATCACACGACTGTTTTAAACAAAATTCTGAGACAAATCTGAAAGGATCAAGGCATCAAGCGACTTGCTCTGTTTATCACTTCATAGGGCGGCAGAAATGCATGTTCGTCAGCGGTAGCGGTGAGCGGGTATTTGCCTTTTGCAGTTTCCCATGCGCTCCAATCAAAAACAAAAAACAGCGCGGGAGGGGGAGGTCTCTCTCACTTTGGCCTGTCAATTCAGAAGACAAACCAATGGGCCGCTGTCCCTGCGTGATGGGCCAGTCCATGGCAAAAAATCTTCAAGAAGCAGCAGTTGGATGAAATATTTTGAATGATATCAACCCACAATCAAACTTGGGATGCAGCCTGGTGATCATAATCACATCATGTTTGTTTGGCCAGAGGAGAACTGGTCCCCTGACTGAGTCTGGTTTCTCCCAAGTGTTTTTTTTGTGTTTTTTTTTTTTTTTTCTCTTCTACCTGACGGAGTTTGGGTTCCTTGCCACTGTCACCTCTGGCTTGCTTAGTTGGGGACACTTAATATTTAGCAATAACAGGGTACTGTGATTTTTCCAAGTAAGACATGTTCCTGGATCAACATATTTTGTTGATCCTGGAACAACATTCCTATCCGAAAATTTAGTCCTAACCTTTTTCCAACCCCTAAACCTAACCCTACCCATAACTTATCCCTAAAATCAGAGGGAAATGATAGTTCAATAACACTTGTGGAAGCACCTAAACCCAGGTTGTAAGCCTACACTTGACATAAATGGTAAACCTGTCCCTTAAATATGATTGGTTGATTGGAATGTTGCTCCTGGATCAACAAAGATGTTGATCCAGGAACATGTTGTACTTGTTGTAATTTGATGAGAGCTGACCAATAACACTATTGTATTGTTAGAGCTGCTTTACAGCAGAATTGAATTCCATTTGCAACACTGATCATTATTTTTTCTGTTTATCACTGTAAATCTGCTTTGAAACAATTTGTATTGTATTAAGCGCTATATAAAAGTGACTTGATGGAGGTGGTAGAGACTTGGAAGCGGTTTTTATTAGTTTTGTAGTCAGTATCACACTTCACCACATTCATTTGCCAAACACCACAGGTTTTTCCCCACTACTACTCACATAGTTTATTTTAGGACTACTTTTTTAGACCAGTGTTACAACAAATGTGCACTTACATCAAATTTAACCCCTAACAGAGTATGGAGGACCAGAAGTGTCACGGAAATAGTAATACAGCATATCATTAATTAATAATTGTACAATAAAAATGTGCATTAATAAATGTGTTTACAAATTAATTAATTAATCTAAAAATAAATAGCAAAAAATTAAATTGCAAAAGTAATTCATTATTTTTTTTTAATGAGCAATAAAAGCAGTAATTATAAAAATAATTTATAAATGAAATATTAATCTATCAATAAATGGTTCAAATTAAAAATGGATTTATTAAAACAAAATAAAACACTCAAATACATCATTTAAAAATACATTTATGAATTCATAAATAAATAGTGGAATTTCAAATTGTATTTGAAAATGCAATTTAAAAAGATAAATAATTAATTGGATTCAGAAATTGAATTACAAATATAGGTTCTAATCATCCATTAAAAAAGGCAATTCAATTAACAATTTGCATTTGCCCACTGTTTTTTCCTTTTTCTATTAGCTATTCAATTTGCTTAATCATTTAGCTTCCCTTTTTAGCCTCTCTGTTTAACATTTCAGTGACACTTTTGCTATTACCTGGCAAGTCATGTGCAGACGTATGTCATTAATGTGGAAAGGGGAAGGTGATTGATAGAAAACCTAAAATGGAAGAAACAATTTCCCACACACGGGATAACACAATAAATGACAATTTCTTTGGCTGACTATATCAACAGTAATGTGCCAGTTGACTATGACTATGCTCTGACAACGTTGCTTCATCTTGGAAAACTTGGAAGCATCCTGTCGGCATTTGAAGGACACCATTTGATGAGGTGGAGCATTTAATTCACCAAATGGAAAACATCTCAGAGTTTCGGCCCTCATGACATACAAAGAGACAAGGTTCAGCAACAAATCTCTCTTGGAATCTGGCACAGGGAGATAGCGAAACGATTTGGTGTGTCTTTGAAAACTCTCCATCGCAGGATTGCATGTTGGGGAATAAGGTAAGAAACATTGCTGTAATGCTTTAGCTATGGCTAACGACATGTAGTGTTTACAACACTGGAGAAAAGTCGTTAGCAACTTCCGGTTCACGGGGAGTCGGGGACTTTAAGGACAGCCTGCATTGGATGACGACGCTATATGTCGTTAGCCACAGCTAAAGCAATAGACAAGACAAGACACACTAAAGCGTTTTGCTATCTCCCTGCACCAGATTCCAAGGGAGATTTGTTGCTGAATCTTGTCTCTTTGTATGTCTGAAAAACGTGTCCTCCAAATGCCGACAGGATGCTTCCAAGTTTTCCTTAAGATGAAGCAGCGTTGTCAGAACATAGTCATAGTCAACTGGCATATTACTGTCGATACAGTCAGCCAAAGAAATTATGGCATTTATTGTGTTATCCCATGTGGGAAATTGTTTCTTCCATTTTAGGTTCTCTATCAATCACCTTCTCCTTTCCACATCAATGACATACGTCTGCACATGACTTGCCAGGTAATAGCCAATCAGAGATTTTGTTACACTCATCTCACATTTACCTCGGGTGCATCTCAATCAGCTCTCTAGTTCAGTAGTCAGGGCAGTGATCAGGGAATCGGTCACATTAATTTACATGATATACTGATTCACGACCTAGGGAGCTGATTGAGACACAGGGCTCGTTTCCCCAGCGCGCAAGGCCCAAAGTGTCACTGAAATGCTAAACAGAGAGGCTAAAAAGAGAAGCTAAATGGTTAAGCAAATCGAATAGCTAATAGAAAAAGGAAAAACAGCAGGGAAATGGAAATGCAAATGGTTAATTGAATTGCCCTTTTTAATGGATGATTAGAACCTATATTTACAAATATAGGTTCTAATCATCCATTAAAAAGGGCAATTCAGTTTCTGAATCCAATTAATTATTTCTCTTTTTAAATTGCATTTTCAAAAACAATTTGAATTTCCACTATTTATGAATTCATAAATGTATTTTTAAATGATGTGATGATGATTTATTGAGTGTTTTGTTGTTTTAGTAAATCCATTTTTAATTTGAACCATTTATTGATGGATTAATATTTCATTTATAAATTATTTTTATAATTACTGCTTTTATTGCACATTAAAAAATAAAATAATGAATTACTTTAATCCATTTATTTTTAGATTAATTAATTTGTAAATTTACTAATGCACATTATTGTATTGTATCGTATTGTACAATTAGTTATTAATTAATGATATGCTTTATTACTATTTCCGTGACACTTGTGGTCCTCCATAACAGAGTACTTACAACACAAGTCTATAATTAAACACCATATGCAGATTTAAAACTTTGACATTTTATATATGGATATTGGCGTGTTCCAACCATAGACTGTAAAAAATGATGGCCGACACACCTTCACTCTCTTCCATTGTAGTAAGTGAAGCTGTCAATCATGACGTCAAAACCTGTGTTTTTAGAGCATTAAATTACTAACTAAAAACAAACTTAAATTTAAAGAAAGAACACTTTAACTAATATCAGCGTGATAACTGCCTAAAATGACAGAAACCTTTTTCCAAAATCTTTGGAAAAAAATATTTGATGAGTAATTTGACTGTTTATTTTCACGTTACATTACATTACAAGGAGAGGGTGGAGTTTATGACCTACACTGCATCCAGCCACCTGGAGGCAATCGAGACACTTTGGCTTCACTTTTCAGGACTCATATGGCATGCTTGGTTCCAACCTTACAACAACTTGGTTCCAACCTTAAAACAACCTTTTCCCCACTTCATTTACACAGCAGTTCTTGTAAAATAAACAAAAAGCAATTTTTTTTGTTATATCACATGGCTGCTTTCTTGCTAACTGTAAAGCTTCTTCAACTGAGTTTAATTGTTTAAATGAAGTTAAGCCCAACTGCCTTTTTCTAGTCTTTCTGACATGTTGTATAGTCATTGTCTCTTTTAACATTTTATACTGGTCCCAAGGATGGCATATCATACTACACAGTAGAAAAGACATTGTTTGCAAGATCAATAGTTTATAAGTAAATAGTTGATATATCTGAAACAATCACTGAAATTCCATGTGCAAAAACAAACATGAAAACATTAAATGAAATGCATTAAAAGAGACAAATTACACAAAAAAAAACATTTCCTAAAGACGTCAAACAGACGTTCAGTGTATGTAAAACAACATTCAAGTGTGTGGGGTATTTGGGGCAATACCTTTACATATATCAGACGCCAGCAATGGAGTGATTAAGTAAAAAATTCTGCCAGATGTTTTCTTCTTATGGAGCGGTCCCAAAAGTTTTGATGCTTTACAATTAATTCTCGAAAATAATTAAAAAAGCATCTATCAATCGTTAACAAATGATTCACCCAAATGTCTTAGAAACAGATCCAGTATTTGCAACAAAACAAAGCAATCTCTTAGCCAAGCTAATATATAGTTCAAAAATCACTTATTAAAATGTTATTTTGGTTAAGGTCTCAATGCTTAACATATCTGCAACTTCTGAAGTTGACAAACGCCATTTCTGAAGTTATTATCTCTCAAACAAAGGCTGCACAAAAGGTTTAAGGTAGAACAAAAATAATGCCCAAATGTTACAAAGCACACAATGGTGGAAGTGTTAAAATACTGACACCAAAAAGTAACTAAAATTAACTTTGGAAACTATTCTTTGAATCAGGATGGATTTCATTTTGTTTCAAAATAGAGATACTTAAACTCATGGCACAATCCCTGAACAGAAAACCTTCACTTAACACTTCCTGAGGCAAAAGCAAAAATATTTCAAATATTTCAACTTTAACATTATCAAATTAAAAGAAATGTACATTTTGAAAGATTTCAGAACAAAATTCTAAAAAACAAATAAAATCACATAAAACTGAGTTCATGGTTTACTGGTGCAGAGGAGAAGCCTTCACCAATATCGATACTTCTGTTTGGTTAAGAATAAACCTGCAAAAAAAAAAAAAAAAAATGTGTTGGGATAATTCATACAAGTGCTGAGGGTCTCTTGAGCACAGCACTGTATTTCATTGGAGCTCTATCTGCCTTCAGCTGAACATTCAACAGGGTAAAGATGGAGATCTCCTGCAAAAGAAAACAACGCACCATTATCCACTGCAAAAAACAACCATGGTATGCGATTGCTAGGATGTACTAAGATGTAGCTAAAGTGTTGATACGCAGTTTCTATGGGCCAACCTAGACTTTGTTGGCGCCCTAGGAGAGATTTTAGATTGGCACACCCACCCCCCAAAACACTGAAATGCTGATCTTTTTCATTTATATTGTAAAAATGATAATTAAATAATTTGTAACAAATAAACAAACTTGACCTGTTCCAAATTCTTTCTTGATTCTTTCTTCAGTCAAAAGTCTTTTTTGATCTGGGACAGATCAGAGTACTGGCAGCCCTCATAAACTGCTGGTACTCTGTTCTGTCACAGTTGCCATGTGAATAACATTCCCAGCACTGTGAAATGCATTTACATATAAGCACTGTCAGTAATTAGGAAGATTTGTGGCACAACAGATAATAAAAAATATATATAAATCCTCTCATGCTCTGCCCCATCTTTTTGCACCCTATAGGCTGCCTATGTTGCCTATGCCACGGTTCGGCCCCAAAGTAGCTCACTGTTAACTGCTTGCTGTGTTTTCTGAGAACACTGCTATTTGGTTACTAGGGTGTTCTAAGCAGCTTCCAGGGTGTTGCTAGGTTCTGAATGGTTTTAAGAATATTGATATGGACAAAAGAATTTGGACACAAACCTTAATTATCAAATTCAGGTGTTTGAATCAGACCCAATGCTGAAGGTGTACAAAATCAAGCACCTAGCCATGCAGCCTACATTTACAAACATTTGTGAAAAAAATGGGTCATTATGAAGAGCTCAGTGAATTCAAGTGTGGTACTGTGAAACTAGTGATAGGATGCCACCTTTGCTATAAGTCAGTTTGTGAAATTTCATTCCTGCTAGATATCCACGGACCATTCCATTCCATGGTAAGTGGTATTATTGGAAAGTGGAAGCATTTAGGAAAGACAGCAACACAGCTACGAAGCGCAAGACCATTTAAAGTCACAGAGCAGGGTCAGTGAGTGCTGAGGAGCATGGTACTTAAAAGTTGCCAACGCTCTACCTGTTCCATAGCCGAACAGTTACAAACTTCCACTCCATGATATTCTACTGGATGAAAAATTCCTACAGAAACACTCTAAAATCACCTGTTGTATGGACTCATTGCTTGGGTCATCTGTTTCCCAAAAAAGTGTCATCTTTGGTCTCTTTCCCACTTTACGGAAGTGGACCGCCTTTAGTCCCTCTAATGACTTCAAGAGAAAGAAAGCATGTTATTTATTGATTATTTCATACATTATTAAAAAGCAGTGAATGTTTTTTTCTGTTGTGGCAATTTATAGTGTGCTGATTTACAGCTCAGCTTAATACCACATTACATTCAATGGATTTAAAGGGGTAATTCACAACTGGCGAAATAGGATTTTAATTAAACTTGAAAAAAAAAAAAGAAAATCAGTGCTACCTGACACAAAAAAAAAACAGATAAAAAGGTGCTGTTGTCTCCCTTTTTCCAAATAGGTTGGAAAACCTCCAAACCCATGATGCACTGGGGATGTTGCCACCCAAGGCCACTCCCAGTCTGCTCCTACTGAATAGAATTGACCAGAGTCAAATACTGCCTTGCTTGAATAGGAAATACTTCTTGGCAAACTTTGTCACAATGTTTTTGTTTTTTTCAGGATAAAGCACCACTGATACCATTTAAACTTAGGGCAGCCCAATCCACCTTTTATTTTAGTTCTTTAAAGTGTACACCACTTGATGCTGGGACACTATCTATTCCAAATATATTTTCAGTAAAGAATCGCTTTTTCCAATAATTAACTGGTGGTGTATTTCTCTGAAAATGTGCTAATACAGCATTATGAATCGGAACACTTTGTGGTATAAATTCAATATTGATTACACCTGAAAGTAGTGATGATGAAATTTAAATATAATCAATTCTTGAGAATGATTTTTGATTTGGGTAAAAAAAGGTGTATTCCTTAGCTGTTGGATTATGTAGTCGCCAAGCATCACACACATCTAAATCTTTAGGGAATGATTTCAGCGCTGTAGAAGACTGAGGTTGCGTTACTGAAACTGAAGGATTGGAACAGTCCAAAATTGTGTCAAACACAGCATTCATGTCAGATTCAATGATAATTTATTAAATTTAGAAAGATAGTAGTGTCACATAAGTGTTAGTGGAAGCTCACAAAGACGAGGATGAATAGGAAACGTGATCTTTTAATAACTAAACTCAGGAAACCCTTTACAAACACCGTAACTTAGACACATACATTGACGAGAACGGACCAAGACTAAGCCAGAAAGGAGGATATAAATACACTGACCAAAAAAAGAACTAATGAGGGAGTAAATGAACACAGGTGGAAACTAATTACATAGTTAACAGACTGACAGACAGAAACTAGGACAAACTAAGAAACACAACACAGCAGACATGTGACAGTTCGCCCCCTCCCAGAAAGGCATGGTCTCATGCCGTATAAAGTCCAACTGAGGAGGGAGGGTGGAGGTTCTAGAGAAGGGTGTGGAGCAGAAGAAAATAAACATGAAACTGTCCACAGAGTTGTGGAAGGTGGGAGGAGCCAGGAGCAGGAGAAGCCAGGTGGTAGTCCAGAGACCAGCCAGGATGAGGCCCCAGGGCAGAGTCAAAGGTGGGAGGAGTCTTGGTGTCTTCCATCAAGTCGACTCCCTGGGGATGACCAACAGATATGCAGCCAAATATGGAGACCAAGATGGAGCTGATGAGCCCACGCATAGCCAATGGTCCAGGAGACCGAGGAGGAGCCATGGCAACGAGCGTCTGGGGTGGAAGCAGAAGTCCAGAAGGCAGAGGCTGAGCTGGTGGGACTGAGGACGGAGGCGGAGCAGGGGGAAGGTGGAGCCCGACAAAGCCAAAAGCGCAGGCAGGTCAACAGCTGACCAAGGCGGAGCCAGAGGGACAAGGGAGCCCAGAGAAGCAGTATGACCGATGGATTCCGGTGGAGCCGAGAGAGGGAGGAGCCAAGGAGTATCCAACGTGTCTACGGGCTGTGGCGGAGCAGGGGGCACAGAGGCTGGAGGCGAAGACAGGGGATCCCCTGTTCTGGACGGAGATGATGGCCTGAAGACACTAGGCAGCTCTACATGGCATGTAGGAGATATAGAGAGGCTAAAGGACTTCAGCGGAGATGGGGCTAAGGAACTGACTGATTGAGGAGGTGGGGAGAGGGAGGCTGGGAGGGAATTCTGGAGGTACTCGGGATGCTGGAGAATCGAAGACGCTGGAGATACTGGGGGACTAGGAAAAACCTCTCCTCAAAAATCAATAAGGTCCTCATCAAAAATGTCCTTTAGTTCCTCATAATAGTTGCCAGAGAACAAACAAATCCCATTCACCGTGGTGGAGTTGTGGGCGGGGATTTCCTCCCAACCCTCAAGCTCCATGAGCACTCCCTCATTGACGAATGATGTTACCGGCTCCCGCACCTTGTCAGACTCTTGCGATGAAGCGGGCTCTGGGGCGATGTTACCATCCGACCTTGTCCTCGGTCCTGGCTCATCCATCGCGGCGGGCATGCCTCCTCGGTCTGCGGTGGGCTCATGAAACATCTCTGTCAGTTCTGCCCCTTCTCACCAGATAGAGAAATGCACAGGTGTGGGCCTCGAGGCTTTTCTGCTCCTGCTCCAGGCATAGCAGTAATACAGCAGGTGAGTTCAACTTTAAACATTCAGGCGAGTTGTCTTTGGTTTTGGTCTATTCTTCTGTTACGTAACATGTTAGTGGAAGCTCACAAAGACGAGGATGAATAGGAAACAGGATCGTTTAATAACTAAACTCAGGAAACCCTTTACAAACACCATAACTCAGACACATAAAGTACAGTCCAAAAGTTTGGAACCACTAAGATTTTTAATGTTTTTAAAAGAAGTTTCGTCTGCTCACCAAGGTACATTTATTAAAATACAGTAAAAAACAGTAATGTTGTGTATTTTTATGTACTATTTAATATATTGACAATGTAATTTTTGTTGCAAGCTGAATTTTTCTTTCACTGTGTCCTTCAGTCATTCTAAATGCCTCTCATAATTTGTTTCAATGTTGAAAACAGTGACTTTTTTTTCAGGATGTTGAGTTGGCTTGATTGCTGGTTCACTGTTTGGGGTCAGTTTATTTATTTTTTTGAAAGAAATTAAGAAATTACTTTTATTGCAAGAAATTAAATCAATCAAAGGCAGATTTTAAAGTTAGATTAGATGATAATGTTCTGAACTTTCTATTATCAAAAAAAAATATTGTACACAATATTTTGTACAATTGTACAATTAAATGTTTCTTGAGCAGCAGATTATTTCTTGAAGGATCATGTGACACTGAAGATGGGAAGCTGCTGAGCTTTGCCATCTAATTACTTGTGAAATATAAAAAGAAATTTTAAATTGTAATTTTACAATATGTTATTTTAAAATATTTTTTTGGCAGACGAAACTTCTTTTAAAAACATTAAAATCTTAGTGGTTCCAAACTTTGGACTGTACTGTACATTGATGAGGATAGACCAAGACTAAGCCAAAAAGATATAAATGACTAAAAAAGGAACTAAGAGAGAAAGAAAACTTTACATATTACAGAAGACAAGGACAAACTAAGAAAACAACACAGCAGACATGTGACAAGTAGGGTTTTTGAAATTTGAAAAAAAAAAAAAAAAGAGGCATCATATGAGTTTGGAGCATATATATTGACAAATGCAAACCTATTTCCTTCTATTAATGTACAGCAAACTCTAACTTATTATTGACACACAGGTTCTAATGATGATGTAGAGTTGTGTTTGAAAAGAATTGTCACCCCCTTTTTTTTTTAAGATTTACAACTTTATGATACTATGGGAATGTAGCGCCTGTTTTGCATTCTTTGGGAGTCCCTGGCGTTAAGGTGGGTTACTTGAAGAAACGCTACATCAATCTTTTTTCTGTGTAAAAGACCTAAAACCCGTGTATGTTTGATAGGAGAGTTTAACCCCCTAACGTTAAACGACAACTTTTTTTATTCTAACCATAGTATGAAGTTACAGGGCTCACACAGAATAACATGTAATGCTTAGAGTAGGTTAATAAGCATACCATTAAAGTTTCCATCGGTATATGCAAAAACAAAGATAGTCCTGAATGCTTTATGCGCTTAAGCGCCCCCTCCCTTTCCCATATCCTTCCTTTAGCAAAAGTCTGTGGCGGTCGCAAGGCAATGTCTAAACACTATTCACCTTATTAGCCCCCTATGAATTTAACAGTTGAGGAAATTAAAATTATAGAATGAATATTTCAAAAGTCAGAACAGTATAAAATGCAACGATTTTCAGAACTGGATTTTTTTTACGGCAAGCAGATTTAAACTAAGAACTGTAGCCCGTCTGAAGCAAACATACAATAATTAAACAGGATCTTTACATATAACAGTCTAACAACCTGCACATGGAAATTGTTTAAAGGAGATTTTGAAACAAAATGCAGTTATATAGAAATAAAAGTGTAGTTACCATTTCACTTTGGTGAACTGAAACAAGTTTACGCTGAAAAAGTCTTGGTAACACTTTACAATAAGGTTCATTAGTTAACATTAGTTAACATGTACTAATAATGAACTGCACTAAATAAAGCATTTATTAATAATAATTAATTTTGTTAATTTCAACATTTACTAATACGTTATTAAAATCTTGTTAACATTAGTTAATGCACTGTGAACTAACATGAACAAACAATGAACAACTGTATTTTCATTAACATTAATGAAGATTAGTAAATACAGTAACAAATGTTTTGCTCGTGGTTAGTTCGTATTAGTTAATACAAACCCGATTCCAAAAAAGTTGGGACACTGTACAAATTGTGAATAAAAAAGGAATGCAATAATTTATAAATCTCATAAACTTATATTTTATTCACAATAGAATATAGATAACATATCAAATGTTGAAAGTGAGACATTTTGAAATGTCATGCCAAATATTGGCTCATTTTGGATTTCATGAGAGCTACACATTCCAAAAAAGTTGGGACAGGTAGCAATAAGAGGCCGGAAAAGTTAAATGTACATATAAGGAACAGCTGGAGGACCTATTTGCAACTTATTAGGTCAATTGGAAACATGATTGGGTATAAAAAGAGCCTCTCAGAGTGGCAGTGTCTCTCAGAAGTCAAGATGGGCAGAGGATCACCAATTCCCCCAATGCTGCGGCGAAAAATAGTGGAGCAATATCAGAAAGGAGTTTCTCAGAGAAAAATTGCAAAGAGTTTGAAGTCATCATCATCTACAGTGCATAATATTATCCAAAGATTCAGAGAATCTGGAACAATCTCTGTGCGTAAGGGTCAAGGCCGAAAACCATACTGGATGCCCGTGATCTTCGGGCCCTTAGACGGCACTGCATCACATACAGGAATGCTACATGGGCTCAGGAATACTTCCAGAAAACATTGTCGGTGAACACAATCCACCGTGCCATTCGCCATTGCCGGCTAAAACTCTATAGGTCAAAAAAGAAGCCACATCTAAACATGATCCAGAAGCGCAGGCGTTTTCTTTGGGCCAAGGCTCATTTAAAATGGACTGTGACAAAGTGGAAAACTATTCTGTGGTCAGACGAATCAAAATTTGAAGTTCTTTTTGCAAAACTGAGACGCCATGTCATCCGGACTAAAGAGGACAAGGACAACCCAAGTTGTTATCAGCGTTCAGTTCAGAAGCCTGCATCTCTGATGGTATGGGGTTGCATGAGTGCGTGTGGCATGGGCAGCTTAAACATCTGCAAAGGCACCATCAATGCTGAAAGGTATATCCAAGTTCTAGAACAACATGTGCTCCCATCCAGACGTCGTCTCTTTCAGGGAAGACCTTGCATTTTCCAAAAGGACAATGCCAGACCACATACTGCATCAATTACAACATCATGGCTGCGTAGAAGAAGGATCCGGGTACTGAAATGGCCAGCCTGCAGTCTAGATCTTTCACCCATAGAAAACATTTGGCGCATCATAAAGATGCGACAAAGAAGACCTAAAACAGTTGAGCAACTAGAAGCCTATATTAGACAAGAATGGGACAACATTCCTATTCCTAAACTTGAGCAACTTGTCTCCTCAGTCCCCAGACGTTTGCAGACTGTTATAAAAAGAAGAGGGGATGCCACACAGTGGTAAACATGGCCTTGTCCCAACTTTTTTGAGATGTGTTGATGCCATGAAATTGAAAATCAACTTATTTTTTCCCTTAAAATGATACATTTTCTCAGTTTAAACATTTGATATGTCATCTATGTTGTATTCTGAATAAAATATTGAAATTTGAAACTTCCACATCATTGCATTCCGTTTTTATTCACAATTTGTACAGTGTCCCAACTTTTTTGGAATCAGGTTTGCACATTATGCACATCGGGTTTACATAAACTAATGTTTAACTAATGAACCTTATTGTAAAGTGTTAAGCCACAGTCACACTAGACTTTGAACATACAAAATTTCTTCGGATGCTGTAACGGTCGTGATATGACGTCACGGTCTACAGCGTCTTTTTTATAAACATGAATTCAACACATAACAAAGCAATACATTCAAAATGTAAAATTATAGAACTTACTCGACTTTACTGCAAAACTATCATTCTCTTTTAATTCAGCCAAGAGGTCATGCCGTGACGAATCGATCTTCTACTGGTCGCACATCTTCATGTGATGCAAATTCGCAGGTCAGAGTTCACCAAACTTGAACTTTGGAATGCAGCAAAATGTGAAATTTTTCGCATGAGCTTGAGTTTATGGTCTGGCGCATTCGCATGCATTTGAATGGAAGTCAATGGAACGAAAAGTGCAGTGTGACCGCACCATGTATTGCATAGGTTTATCAGCAAAGACATTACACAACTCTTTAGTCGGCCTCATCCATTTCCTCCTGAAGCAGGAAGTTTAAAGATCTTCAAGCAGTAGGTACCGTTGCAGCATCAAGACCCTCAAGATATTTTTCAGCATCCTCCGGAGATTCAAATGAGTATTTCTGACCCTTATGGGTGACTCGCAGTGATGCTGTGTAGATCAGGAAAGTTTTCTCATGACTGTAATCTGCATAGAATTCCAGGCGCATTCCTCCGGGCAGAGTGGGTTTTGCTTTCCGGGCTCCTAGAAGGATGGCTTGCCTGTCAGGATAGCGAAGGAGCTGGAATATCAATGATTGTGGTTTAGATGAGTTGAAGTTCGAGTATATTCGGTGAGCTCTATTGATCTTGATCAGGCTTGGGCGTGCCATAAGGTGAGGAATCCTTTTAGGTAGCATTTTCTGTAGAAAGCCGACACAATCATCCCCTTCCATTCCTGTTGGTAGATTAACCAGGCAGACACTGTTGCGTCGTGACTGGTCTTCGAGGTCGTTGCATTTTTGCTGCATCTGTTCAAGCTGAGCTTTGTATCTGTATATTTTTTTGTTTTACTGAGCAACAAAACAATAGAGATGCCTCTGAGGATTACAAGATCTTTTGCAGTCCCAAACTGGAAAAAACAGTCTTTGCATTGCCTTCCTTGTGATCAGGAAGTGTGGAAGAACTTTATTTTAAACGAAGTTACAGATTGTGTCAGTAAGACTCATTTTACTGCTAATTTGTTTTTAAACATGACAGCTTGATGCAGGCTTTTCAGAGAGACTGAAAATAAAAGATGATGCAGTGCCGACTATATTGAAACTGACAATAATGTTGCAACACACAAGTGTACATGTACTCACTTTACTTTACTGAAAATAATGAACGATGAATATAAGAACGACAAACGATGGTACATTCATTCATAATTTGTTTACACAAAACATTGTAAGTTATCCTTTGTTAACTATGACTGTGGTAACTCCAAGTAAGTTACTTAAACTTTATTTACCACAACCAAGACTTATAAAGCATATGTAATACGTAAGCAATAAGGTATTCGAGGCTGTGCTGTATCATAAATAAGTCACGGCTGAAGGGCGACCTTTTCAGCCATGACTTATTCACAATACAGCACTAGCCTCGAGTACCTTATTGCTTTTATAAAACAAATATTAAAGGTGCTACAGAGGATGTTTTGTTTTATACATTTTTGCAATATTACTTGAAACTGTCTTTACTAACTGATAAAAGACTATTTATTAGGTGCACTGAAAGGAATAATATTAATATACATCATCTGTGCACAAGGTAGGGCCTTAAAAACATCAGCCAATCGTTTACACGGTGATCGCGTAAACGATTGGCCCTCTGGCTTGTCAATCACTGCCATTAAGTTCCTTGTGAGAGACGTGCGCGGCTGCGCGCTCCAGTAACTTTCCACACTCCACAGGCGCCGCAATGCAATGTTTTTGTCAGGAGACAGAAGTAACAACTGCAGATTATGAGTTACCTGCGGTGAGTCCGACATAATAAATCCACTAACACGACACAGCGAATGCCGGTGGTAAACACTCATGTTCCAATACTCGTGCACGAGTTTTGGAGGCGTTCTCTCGAAATGAGCTGTGAAGGAGGAGGGGATGTTCTTACGCATGCGCTCATTTCAAAAACTCAGTAACAAGTCTTTGGTTTCTCAGTTGGCGAAAAGATCCTCTGTAGCACCTTTAAAGCTAGAAATATTTACAAAAGCAACTTTCACAAAGTAAACTTTTTCTAAAAGCCTTCCTTCTACCAGAAAAAATAGTCCCCTAAAGTGAATAGCAGCAGAAGTTACATTATTACACCATTAGATGGCAGCAAAAAATCTTTATGAGTGTGTCAGTCAGTAGCATTTATATTGAAAAGACTGAATTGTTGTAAACACGGAACAAGACACAACTGACAAATGCTTTAACTAGCGCTGTCTGTCCCCATAACTGTTAAAAGTACAAGATAATTCATCGGACATTTAAACAGATGTTTTATTATGAACATAGGACTGACCTGAAGGAAAATGCTAAATCTGAATGCCGGTAATACACTCGCTTACTTGATCTCTTTCTCACAATACTCTTCTACATAATACAGTAAGCATCAATGAACAATATCAATTGAAAACAAGGGTGGTTGCTATGGGTGATGTGTAGTGATACACAGAACTGTTGGGTGAAGCAGTTGTGAATAAAACACAGCTATTGATCATAATAGAACACAGCTATCAATCAGAATCAAGGACAGGAACTAACCATTTTATAAGCATAAATGTTTCACATTTGGCAGATGTTTCAACTATGTAACGAGATAACATGACCTTTTTGTAGCGATCGCTGCTGCCATGCTAGGAGAAGGCACTATCAATGACGCTAAACACTGTGTTCTCTAGCCGTCGTCAGTGTGCAGTAGTGCAAAACTCTCACTATCAAGGAAGCACAAAAAAATGAACGTACAGTACACAAGAATAAATACAAACAAGTGTTTGTGAGGTGGGACCTCCACACAGAGTTAAAGGGCAACTTCACAGTGACCTCCCCTTTCCTCTTCCTTCTTCTCCTGGTTGCCGCATGTGGGTCTAGAAACCTGGTCCAACCGTGAGGTCGTGGGCAGGCAGGCCCCAAAACCTCTAGCCATGTGGAACTTCCCCGACCATAATGGAGTCAAACCAACCACGAAAGTTCGTCATCATTTCCTCAATTAACGCAGAAGAAATTGATTGCAACTTCAAAACCATCGACTCAAGGAAGCATCAAAACCAGACAGCTTCAAATGAAAAAGCAAATGCAGGTTTTGTTCATTTAATGAGGTTTTTTGAAATAAGAAGCTGGTGGTTCTTTTCAGTGGTTAAATTATTCGTTCATCACTGATGCTGAAAAACAGCCTGCATTGTGACCCCCCCCCCTCCCCGCAAAAAAAAAAAAACATCTTAAGTAATCATACTATATTTCCCAGTGCAATGCATCCCTTCAATTTCCACACAGTTACTTCAAATATTTTTTTTCTGATTAAGTAGTAATAACATAATGAAGTTGTTCCCAATCACAATAAAAATAATATTTAAAAAAGTTCAATGAACACAATTTAAACAGTAAAGTTTTTATTGCGCAAAAAATGGCAAACAAATTATAGGCTACTAGATGTTTTACACAAACTAAACCCCTGATATTCATATGGCAGACTGTGGTCTGCATCCAGACCTTGGCATGTTTACATCCAGACCCCACGAGACAGAACGGTAACACCATTTTACTGTTTCTAGTTGAAGTGGTGCGGATCACAGCACAAGCACTCAGGATCGTTTGTGGTAATGATATTTCAGCACTATATCCTTTAGTTGTTTTATCTAAAGCCAAACGCACTACATTCAAGCCCTTCCAGCTCCGTGCGCTTTCGTGCTTTCTCTCTTTCTCCAGACACGTGCCACATTAACGGTGCGTGTCCACTGGTGTGGAGCAGAGCTGGCATTTTTCATTAATTCCAATGAATTAAATCCCCCTACCCCGATGTCATCCTCTGATGCCAATTTGGTAGACATAGCCAATGGTCCTAATCTTGCTACATGCTCGTAGTAGTACTGTACAGTAAGAAAGTTATTTCCATTACCCTGGAAATTAACATTTCTTGAAATTAATAAATAATCAATAATCAATACTGAGTGTTTGCTGGATGAACTGATAAATTGATTGTAATATTAGTTCAACTACATCAAGTTAATCGGATTAACTGAGCCAAATATTCATAATTAATTATGACAAGTTATGATTAATTATTAATATTTCCCCTTTGAGCTGATTTGCTACATTATGGAAAAAAGCAGCTCATGAACCCTTAAAAAACCTCTGGCCATTGCTTTTACATGCCTTTTCATGACTCTTATGGTCGAATAATGGGGCAAATGACACCAATGTATTATTATGTAAAACATATTTTACATATTTTTACTATTCCAAGGAAAAGCTGTGAAAGCAAATAGTTAAATAAGTCATACATACATTACAGTAGATTCGTTTCTGCACTCCGTAGCGAAGCACAAGCACATCAAAGGACTGGTCCAGAACCCCCATGACCATAGCCTCTGAATCCAGAGGGCCACAATCCTACCAAAAACATCACGCTCATAAATAAATGGTTTGTTTACCAACATAATTTCTGCCTTTGCAGATCAATAGCAACTAAGCTTACATTATGTCAAGGGCAAAATGTATTTGTTCAAATTTGTTCAATGTTTGCTTGTTTATGATTTATATACAGAAGATTATTACTTTTTTTATGTGCAAGCTTTGCAAATAATAAATAAAACCTGACCTCTTGAGCATCTTTCCTATGATACGTACCTTCACAAAGACAGCAAAGAAAAGTTCAGAGCTCAACTCTTGAACTCTCTTTGAAGCAGTCTTCCTGTCATTGCAGTGGGATGCCTGTTTATGTACTTCCTCTCCTGAGAGACTCAAACATGGCCCACAGTCTGTAACGACACAGATAGAATAAATATGAGGCTTCAGATAAAACAGCACTGAACTTAAAGTCTGATTTTATTGCACATCCTTGCCATCTCTAGCTTAGAGCAGACTGACAATTGGAGAGTGGTTAAGGATGTTCTGCTCAAGCAGTCATACTGATGCCATCAGAGAGGAACGCTATTCCAATGGAAAGCAAATTTTGACATTTTGATTAAAGATTACAAAGATTTATTTCTGTGGATTAACTTGCACAGATTAATTGTAAAACTAGTAAAGGTCACTAAGTAAATAGGGTCAATTTATTTTTACTGAGACTTTAATAAAACACTACAGCAACAACTGAAGCATCCAGGTCAAAATATATGACAACTGAATGAAAATTTTCCACTTTCAAATGTGTTTTAGTAACTAGAACTTGGCATGTTCATGTAACTCATGTAACCTATTTTGTCTCTCAATTACAGTGGGCATAAAAGGTCTACACACCCCTATTAAAATTGCAGCTTTCTGAGATCATGTCAGATCTTTGTCCACTTTTAATGTAACATTGAAAGTAAAAAAAAATCATGTATAAAAAAAAAAAAAAAAAAAAGAACAGAGAAAGAATAAAAATAGAAAAGAAAAAACAGAACAGAGGGAAAAAAGTAATAAAATTACCTGGTTGCATAAATGTGCAAACCCTTTTATGATGGAGCATGGTAATCTGTTTGAAATTAACCAATCACATTCAAACTCTTACTAACTCTAACTGCGGTGTGGAAGAAGATGTGCCACACTCTGATTGGATCCTTGGTGAATGAACAAACAAATGTTCAACATAATCAGATAAGATGCCAAGACAACTGCCAGACACCTCTTCCAGGGCAGGAAGGGGGACCTTTTGCACCCACCACAACCAAGGAGAGGACTTCTCATTGGACGACACATTGACTCTAACCACCAAACTCATTCCTAAGGTTTAGGCAAGAACTGCCATAAAAATTCCTAAAGGACATCCTGAATGCAGCAGCGGTGACTGAAATAAAGAGAGGCCACAGACATCTATCTAAATCCATTCATACCCATGTTTGGAGGTCTTAATTTGATTTAAACTGCAACACATCCACTCCATTTCATGCAAAGCCCAGAATATATGGTTACAGACTGTTAACACAACAACAGGTCATGGGACAGACCTCTTAAAGCTGCAGTAGGTAACTTTTGTAAAAATGTATTTTTTACATATTTGTTAAACCTGTCATTATGTCCTGACAGTAGAATATGAGACAGATAATCTGTGAAAAAATCAAGCTCCTCTGGCTCCTCCCAGTGGTCCTATTGCCATTTGCAGAAATACACCGCTCCCAGTAAGAAACAACCAATCAGAGCCAGGAGGAGTGTCTTAGCAGTGTCAATCAAGCTCGCGTGCGCGCTGATCACACCCCTCTCATGCACAGCGCGTACAGGCGTTCAAATTCAAGATTACCGGTGTGCCGCAGCTTTGCTTATGGCGGACAAACAATCCAAACTGCCAATTCCTCGAGTGGCACCTGCTCATAAAATAAAGACGGGTAAACGAAAAAAGACAGATGACGATGATAAAAAAGCCAAAAAGAAAGAATTAGATCGAGCCCGAAATAAAACGAAGGTAAATATCGGAGCGGCTTTTCCGAAGTGGAGGGAGCTACGTGTCCTGAAAGGATTAAAAACCGATGCAGAGTTAGCCACATTTCTGCTTGACAATTAAGTATCCCTGCTTGATTTGTTTCATTTTTTAAGAACTACACAACTAAGGTAATTTCAAAACAGGCCTGCCCATCCCCTGCCTGATGCTCCGCGCACACCACGGCTTCTTCTTCGCCCCGCCCCATTAACTCCTCGAAGTCACTGTGGGTGTGAATTCCTCGTCGGAGCCCATTGACTCAGTGTCAAAACTCTAGCTGCATAACATACAGATAAAATGTCACGCACTGTGCAAAGCAACTATTGAAACCTACTAATTTACTGGCTTGTCATGTTGCTGAAATAATGTACTAGCAAACCTTATTTAGCATTACATATCGATAGAATAATTACTTGCATACCGTAATGTTAGTTACCGTTATATTATCTTACTAGCTATTTATTACTTATAGAAATAGTGCAACGTCATATAGTTACATTACATGTATTGCAAAATACGTAATGTTTTGAGGACCAAGTTTGTAGTCAAAGTATGGGCAGGCCATAGTCAATGTAAATCATATTGTTGACGTTTCGTCCGTACCAGTGAATGTGCCATAACTGTTTATCCACCGTCATCGGTGGCCCTGCTTGCTTACTAGCCTGAGTTTCTGACCTGATGAGGAAAGAGACTACAAGACAGTAAAAATCACCACATTCTGGTGCTCCATGTGAGGCCAGCTAAGATTGAAACAAGTCTTTTGTTCATCAACACAACAACGTGCAGTGCCCAAGTGACATCAAAATATCAACACTTTTGTGTTAGGTACTGAGATTAGCTAGTTGCAGTTAAGTACCTGTCAAAAATGGCAGAGTTAACCCTACCTGAACAGCTGGTTGTAGACCTGACCAGTGCTGTGAATCCAGGTTATATAGAGACAATTAAGGGCTTAAAAGGCTTAGGATGAAATCAGCCTCAAAACAACACAGCTAACAGCTAAAGCAGCAGGCCAGGCCTTAAAAGGTACATCGCTAATAAAACTCCTCTCTAGCTTAGCACTAAATTGGGCTGCTCGGTTAACTCAAGCAATAGACAGAGTATCCCTTGCTAATGAACAGATAAAAGATAGGGATATGATGATTCAACGGCTGATCTGCGTCATGTAAATGACCATTTGAAGGTTGAAGCCAATAGGTTGTCTGCAGAGAAAGAAGACTTGCAGTATATTACATACAGCCAAGGAGCAAAAATTAAAAGGTTAAAAGAACAAAATCTAGACCTAGAAACTGAGCTTGAACAGCTCAAGGATAAGCGCTTAAGCTCAGTCACTGTACCCAGGAGCCAGGATACACAGTCACTCTGCAAACAGGGCTGACTCAGGCTCAAAATGATTTGTCAGCACAGGCAGACAAATTAAGGATAGTGAGTATGAGTGAGAAACAGGCCAAAGATGAGTTAAAATCAGCCTTGTCTGAAATTTCTAGTTTGAAAATGGACTTAGAAATAGAACACAAACTGAGTATTGGTGCCCGTGAGCAGTCAGAGTTGTTACCCTCGAGTCGGCTGTTAAATCAGTTCATGTGAGTACAGTGGGTCAACTATAATATTATAGAGCGACAAGAATATTTTTTTTGCACCAAAAAAACTAAATAACAATTTTTTAACAATATCTATTTCAAAACACTGCTTCATGAAGCTTCGGAGCTCACATGAACTGATTTAAATGTTTTTAGTGCCTTTATGGATCTTGAGAGAGGAAGTACCATTGCTGTGAATGCAGGCCTCACTGAGCCATCGGATTTCATCAAAATATCTTAATTTGTGTTCCGAAGATGAATCTTACAGGAGGTCTTACAGGTGTAGAACGACATGAGGGTGAGTATTAAATGACATTATTTTCATTTTTGGGTGAACTAACCCTTTAAGACCTATACCGCATTATATGAACAGTTATAGATATAATTAAAGCTGCAAGCAGCATTTACCAGGGTTCAAGCATTTAAGACCTTTAAGCACATATGCATAAAAAGATATTTTAAAGTTTAAAAGATATTTAAGTTTTATTTAGCAAGCATTTAACCAGCTAAATCAGGAACTGACCATTTTCAGCCAAAACAGGCAATGTACCATTGAAAATATATGGATTTTAAAGCTTTAACAGTTATAGCGCCACCTATTGTCCGATCTCAATAAAAATTGGCATGCTTCTTTAGAGTCATATGCTGCATGTGCTCACTTAATTTCGTGAAGTTCTGAGTTTTGGTTTAGGAATTATAGGCTTTTGAGTACATTTTGCCACACCCATTTTATAAATGACCCTATTATAGCAATCGAAATGGTAAAGTTCAACTTTTTTTTTGATAATTATTGATCTAGAGAGTCCATAGAATTGTCCTACACTGGTTTCGTTCCAATCTGGCGAAAAACCTAGGACTAGTTCGCAAAAGTAGGTTTTGGACATAATTCAAAATGGCGGGAAAACGCGACCTCGCAGAGCGAATCTGATCTTCTGCACTTTTAACCGCCTTGACCCAAGGATTCCAAATATGTAATTTTTTTAATCTACGACAAACGGTTTAGGAGTTATGGGCCATTTTGCGCATTTGATCGCTGTAGCGCCACCTATTGGCCGATTTGGGTCATACTTTGTCAACCTCTCCTCGATTTTTGTACTATCATTTGACAAAGTTTCAAGTCTCTAGGCCTTACGGTTTGGGCTGCACGATGCGTTTTACGGCAGAAGAAAAATAATAATAATTAAAGCTGCAAGCAGCATTTACCGGGGTTCAAGCATTTAAGGCCTTTAAGCACATAATAAGTTATTATATTTTATTTAGCAAGCATGTAAACATTTAGATCATGGACGGAAAAGGCCATTTACAGCCAATACAGGCAATTCAGTAAGGAAAAACATGGTTTTTAAAGGTTTTTTGACAGTTATAGCGCCATCTGTTGCCCGATCTCCACCACTTTTTTTGGGTGTCCTCAGAGTTTGCCCATACATATGTGTGCCAAATTTGGTGAAAATATCTCATTTCGTTTTGAAGTTATAGACACTTATTTATAAGAGAGCATAAAAAATGACCCATGAAAGACTTTTATTGGATTTTTTTGCCACTTCCCATCAAAATTTTGACATTTGGGCTTTAACATATAGTAAACCAACTTAGGTTCCGTGTTTTCTACGGTGGTTTCGTGACGATCGGACTAACGGTTTCGAAGATATTCGCAAAAGTTTTTTAAGCGCTAAATCACAACGTAGCACAAACCATAGGCCGAAACCTACCATATTTGGTATCGTTAGACTCGGCAAGGATTCAGGAGTCTAAAGAAGTGACTCCCGTGAAAATAAGTCAGACACATCCAAAGTTATATATATTTTCATCTAAAACCATTAAAACCATATGTTTTTTAAAGTTTTTTCACAATTATAGCGCCACCTATTGTCCGATTTACACGAAAATTGGCATGCTTCTTTAGAGTCATATGCTGCATGTGCTCACCTATTTTGGTGAAGTTCTGAGCTTTTGTTTAGGTTTTATAGGCTTTTGGGTATATTTAGCCACGCCCATTTTCTAAATGACCCAGTTATATCGAACCAAAGGGCAAAGTTCAACTTTTTTTGATAATTATTAATCTAGAGAGTCCATAGAATTGTCCTACACTGGTTTCGTTCCGATCGGGCGAAAAACCTAGGACTAGTTCGCAAAAGTAGGTTTTTCACATATTTGCGAATAATTAATGAACGATTTGATTGACAGCATTGGTTCTTGAGGCAAATTTGTTCATCATGAGGAGATCTATCAAATGATATGCATGTTGTGTGGTTTTGTGACAACCCACGTGATTACTGAGGCGTAAAACTCGTTAGCGCCAACTTGTGGCCGATTTCTTTCAAAATTCTTACAGACCTTTAGGACCATGAGTCGAACATGCCCATCGAGTTTCGTTCCGATCGACCTCCGTTAACCTTGTCTAATAGGTGCTCAAACTTCATTGGCCGATGGCGGCCATGTTTTTTGAGATACGCCAATGTCCTCATAGAATATCATGCCCCCTTGGACCAAGACACTGCATGCCAAATTTCAAGTCAATCGGACTAACGGTTGCATAGTTACAGTGTTTTATGTTTTTTTCAAGTTATAGCGCCACTAGTGTCCAATCGACGCGATTTTTTTTATCGTGACCAAAGATTAGCCCACATGTTACCGAGTTTGGTGCAAATATCTCATTTCGTTCTTGAGTTATAGCCATTTTAGTAAAAGTGGCTCCGCCTTAGCGTACGTTTTGGCGCCCCTTAGCGACCGTTAATCAAAATTTCAACTTTTTTTGATAACTTTTGATATTCAGAGTCCAGAGAACATTTCTGCACTGGTTTGGTTCCGATCGGGCGAAAAACCTAGGACTAGTTCGCAAAAGTAGGTTTTTGACAAAATTCAAAATGGCGGAAAAATTTTCATACCGGAAATGAAATCGGAGATATACGTTTTGTTCGTCAAGGTCTCAGCTTTCCAATGATATAAGACTTGAGTCTGTGACACGGTTTAGGAGTTATGAGCCATTTCGCGCATTTGATCGCTGTAGCGCCACCTATTGGCCGATTTGGGTCATACTTTGTCAACCTCTCTCGATTTTTGTACTATCATTTGACAAAGTTTCAAGTCTCTAGGCCTTACGGTTTGGGCTGCACGATGCGTTTTACGGCAGAAGAAAAAATAATAATAATAATAATAATAATAATCAACAATTACAATAGGGTTTCAGCACTACGTGCTTGAACCCTAAGCTGCAAGCAGCATTACCGGGGTTCAAGCATTTAAGACCTTTAAGCAGATATGCATAAAAGATATTTTAAAGTTTGAAAGATATTTAAGTTTTATTTAGCAAGCATGTCACCACTTAAATCACAGATGAACAGCTATGATATATGCTAAACCAAACACAGAGAAAGAAAAGGCTTAAACAATAATACGCATGTTTACTCATACACACACACACCACTTATTGGTTCACTTTCATTCTGTCAAAACAGTATCTGTTTTGTGTTCAAGTATATTTCCATGTTCACTACATTAATTAAACATGCTTACAAACACATTTTGTTGCAATATGGATATTG
This sequence comes from Culter alburnus, assembly GCA_028476615.1. NCBI lineage: Eukaryota > Metazoa > Chordata > Actinopteri > Cypriniformes > Xenocyprididae > Culter > Culter alburnus. The sequence continues at coordinate 49,873 of JAOTNS010002561.1, forward strand.
AAATCAATAATGAGGTAAGAAAATGCTTATTCCAGGTTTCCCTTTAAAAATCATCATTTTCAGGTCTCAATGTAATTGTAATGTTGTATTATTGCAAAAAAAATATGTCAGATGAACAAATGAAGAGGTAAACCTTGACAAAATGTGATTTGTAATGATATTATAAGGATTTATATAGTTTAAAAGGGATATAACATGACAAAACCTTGGAAAAACCTTGAAATCTTGAACTATAGTGGCCTTCTACTGCCATCTGGTGGCAAATGACAATTTCAGGACATACAAAACATATGAACATTGTCATTCAACACATTTTTAACTGTTAAAGTTAGCTATTGTCCCGATCTCCATGAAATTGCTTGTTTAGAGTCATGTCACACGTCCTTGCTTATTTTCAGAAAGATCTGAGCATTCCTTGGAGAGATATGGCTTTCAGGGACACTTGGTGAAGGCCACATTTTGAAATGACCCTTTTATATCCACTAATGCAAAAGTTCAACTTTTTGGATTATTATTAAACAACAGAGTCCAGAGAATTGTACTGCACTGGTTTTGTTCAGATTGAGCAAAAAACCTGATTAGTATGCAAAAGTAGGTTTTTAAAATATTCTTGAATGAACGATTTGATTGACATAATAAATGATGGTAACGAAATGTTTACTGCAAGTCTCCTTAAAGTTTCACATAATGTGGCACAATTGTCATTAATAATTCAACCGAAATTGAGTGATGCATTTTGACAAAATGTGATTGTAATCATTAATAGTGATTTTATCAAGTCTAAATATGCATTACAGAACAATGACTACTTTAACCAGCAGGTGGCAGCAAAGGACCAGTCATTAGCCTACTTTCAGTTTAAAAATGGTCTGGTTTTGTACATTTTCCATGACTGCATTAAACATGTTTACACACACATTGTTGTAGATATTTGACATACATGATAGGTAAGAAAATCTTAGTGCAAGTCTTGTCTTTCTGACAACAGAATAATGAATGAATGATAAATGGGAATTTGGTTTTTCGCTTATATCTCGGGAACAGGACATCGAAAAATTCTGAAACTCAGAGGGTAGATAGAGCTCAACAGGCCCTGTGGAACGAGACCATCGCGGGGACAGTGAGTGTTGGGGGTCGGGAGTTACGCCTGGTCTAATGCGTATATTTTTGTGCTTATATCTCAAGAACGCTCAGGCCAAATTGCACCAATCTCGAATCGAATCTAGTCGGGGAAAGGGCCTTTCCAATGAGCCCTTCCCCAAGGTCCTAGGAGGTAGGGCTCGGGAGTTACGGCCGTTTAAAGTCGGGGGTCCCGCGAACTAGCGATCCGCGGGGGGGCGCCCCCGAGGCCCGCGACGGATGTGGCTGCTCAAGGGCCCGGAGGGGACCTTACCATCCGAGTTTGAGCTCGCGGGGACTTTCGGTTCCTGAGTTAGAAGCAAAAATGTACCGGGATTGTGACGTCATTGGCGGCCGCCATTTTAAAACGCGCCCGCTGGTTTTTGGCTAATATCTCGGCGACAATTCAGTGAAAATGCCTGAAATTCATAATGTGGACAGACTTCATCTAGACGGTTCGAATGAGCCCGGTGCTGGCTGGATTGGTTGAGATTTCGTTTATAAACATAGGAATATTGTCATTTTTCATCTTTGTAACTGTTATAACTTCTATACCTGTTGCCCAATCTCCACAAAATTTGTCATGCTTATTTAGAACAATATTTGGCATAAGCTCACTTATTTTCGTGAAGTTCCGAGTTTTCGTTTAGGATTTATAGGCTTTTGAGTACATTTTGCCACACCCATTTTCTAAATGACCCAGTTATAGCAACCCAAAGGACAAAGTTCAACTTTTTTTTGATAATTATTGATCTAGAGAGTCCATAGAATTGTCCTACACTGGTTCCATTCCGATCAGGCAAAAAACCTAGGACTAGTTCGCAAAAGTAGGTTTTTCACATATTTGCGAATAATTAATGAAAGATTTGATTGACAGCATTGGTTCTTGAGGCAAAGTTGTTCAGCATGAGGAGATCTATCAAATGATATGCATATTGTGTGGTTTTATGAAACACCACGTGATTACCGAGGCATAAAACTCGTTAGCGCCAACTTGTGGCCGATTTCTTTCAAAATTCTTACAGACCTTTAGGACCATGAGTCGAACATGCCCATCGAGTTTCGTTCCGATCGACCTCCGTCAACCTGGTCTAATAGGTGCTCAAACTTCATTGGCTGATGGCGGCCATGTTTTTTGAGATACGCCAATGTCCTCATAGACCCTCATGCCCCCTTGGACCAAGACACTGCATGCCAAATTTCAAGTCAATCGGACTAACGGTTGCTTAGTTATAGCCATTTATGTGTTTTTTGTGTCTTATAGCGCCCCCAAGTGGCAGAGGTGAGCTATTTTTTTTATTTGACCAAAGACTGAGCTTATACATATATGTACCAAGTTTGGTGAAGATATTCCATTCCATTCAAGAGTTATAGCTAAAAACAGCATTTGGCTAATGTTAGCATAGAAGTTTTTGGTGTACTGTTTCGTGCAAAATTTGAAATTTCAACTTTTTTTTGATAATTATTGATATTCAGTGTCCAGAGAATATTTCTGCAGTAGTTTGGTTCCGACTGGTTGAAAATCCTAGGACTAGTTCGCAAAAGTAGGTTTGGGCTATAGGTCAATTTTACGGAAAAACGGTGCGTCGCAGAGTAAAAAGATACGCAAAACAATTTTGTTCGTACTAACCCAAGGATAGCAACGATGTATAGTTTTTTTGTCTAGGTCAAGCGGTTTACGAGCTATGGCCATCTGAAAATTTAGTTTTTGTGCTGTAGCGCCCCCTTAGGCCGATTGGGTCGAGACTTTGATAGGTTCTCCTCAAATTGAGCTCTACAATCTGGCCAAATTTCAAGTCTCTAGGCTTTACGGTTTGGGCTGCACGATGCGTTTTACGGCAGAAGAAAAAATAATAATAAAAATTAAAGCTGCAAGCAGCATTTACCGGGGTTCAAGCATTTAAGACCTTTAAGCAGATATGCATAAAGATATTTTAAAGTTTGAAAGATATTTAAGTTTTATTTAGCAAGCATGTCACCACTTAAATCACAGATGAACAGCTATGATATATGCTAAACCAAACACAGAGAAAGAAAAGGCTTAAACAATAATACGCATGTTTACTCATACACACACACACCACTTATTGGTTCACTTTCATTCTGTGTCAAAACAGTATCTGTTTTGTGTTTCAAGTATATTTCCATGTTCACTACATTAATTAAACATGCTTACAAACACATTTTGTTGCAAATATGGATTTTTGAAATCAATAATGAGGTAAGAAAATGCTTATTCCAGGTTTTCCCTTTAAAAATCATCATTTTCAGGTCTCAATGTAATTGTAATGTTGTATTATTGCAAAAAAACATATGTCAGATGAACAAATGAAGAGGTAAACCTTGACAAAATGTGATTTGTAATGATATTATAAGGATTTATATAGTTTAAAAGAGATATAACATGACAAAACCTTGGAAAAACCTTGAAATCTTGAACTATATTAGTGGCCTTCTACTGCCATCTGGTGGCAAATGACAATTTCAGGACATACAAAACATATGAACATTGTCATTCAACACATTTTTAACTGTTAAAGTTAGCTATTGTCCCGATCTCCATGAAATTGCTTGTTAGAGTCATGTCACACGTCCTTGCTTATTTTCAGAAAGATCCGAGCATTCCTTGGAGAGATATATGGCTTTCAGGGACACTTGGTGAAGGCCACATTTTGAAATGACCCTTTTATATCCACTAATGCAAAAGTTCAACTTTTTTTGATTATTATTAAACAACAGAGTCCAGAGAATTGTACTGCATTGGTTTTATTCAGATTGAGCAAAAAACCTGATTAGCATGCAAAAGTAGGTTTTTAAAATATTCTTGAATGAACGATTTGATTGACATAATAAATGATGGGTAACGAAATGTTTACTGCAAGTCTCCTTAAAGTTTCACATAATGTGGCACAATTGTCATTAATAATTCAACCGAAATTGAGTGATGCATTTTGACAAAATGTGATTGTAATCATTAATAGTGATTTTATCAAGTCTAAATATGCATTACAGAACAATATGACTACTTTAACCAGCAGGTGGCAGCAAAGGACCAGTCATTAGCCTACTTTCAGTTTAAAAATGGTCTGGTTTTGTACATTTTCCATGATTGCATTAAACATGTTTACACACACATTGTTGTAGATATTTGAAATACATGATAGGTAAGAAAATCTTAGTGCAAATCTTGTCTTTCTGACAACAGAATAATGAATGAATGAATGATAAATGGGAATTTGGTTTTTCGCTTATATCTCGGGAACAGGACATCGAAAAATTCTGAAACTCAGAGGGTAGATAGTGCTCAACAGGCCCTGTGGAACGAGACCATCGCGGGGACAGTGAGTGTTGGGGGTCGGGAGTTACGCCTGGTCTAATGCGTATCTTTTTGTGCTTATATCTCAAGAACGCTCAGGCCAAATTGCACCAAACTCGAATCAAATCTAGTCGGGGAAAGGGCCTTTCCAACGAGCCCTTCCCCAAGGTCCTAGGAGGTAGGGCTCGGGAGTTACGGCCGTTTAAATTCGGGGGTCCCGCGAACTCGCGATCCGCGGGGGGGCGTTCCCGAGGCCCGAGACGGATGTGGCCGCTCAAGGGCCCGGAGGGGACCTTGCCATCCGAGTTTGAGCTCGCGGGGACTTTCGGTTCCTGAGTTAGAAGCAAAAATGTACCGGGATGTGACGTCATTGGCGGCCGCCATTTTAAATCGCGCCCGCTGGTTTTTGGCTAATATCTCGGCGAAAATTCAATGAAAATGTCTGAAATTCATAGTGTGGACAGACGTCATCTAGACTGTTCGAATGAGCTCGGTGCTGGCTGGATTGGTTGAGATTTCGTTTATAAACATAGGAATATTGTCATTTTTCATCATTGTAACTGTTATAACTTCTATACCTGTTGCCCAATCTTCACAAAAATTGTCATGCTTATTTAGAACAATATTTGGCATATGCTCACTTATTTTCGTGAAGTTCCGAGTTTTGGTTTAGGATTTATAGGCTTTTGAGTACATTTTGCCACACCCATTTTCTAAATGACCCTGTTATAGGAACCCAAATGATAAAGTTCAATTGTTTTCGATAATTATTGATCTAGAGAGTCCATAGAATTGTCCTACACTGGTTTCATTCCGATCGGGCAAAAAACCTAGGACTAGTTCGCAAAAGTAGGTTTTTCACATATTTGCGAATAATTAATGAAAGATTTGATTGACAGCATTGGTTCTTGAGGCAAAGTTGTTCAGCATGAGGAGATCTATCAAATGATATGCATATTGTGTGGTTTTATGAAACACCACGTGATTACCGAGGCATAAAACTCGTTAGCGCCAACTTGTGGCCGATTTCTTTCAAAATTCTTACAGACCTCTAGGACCATGAGTTGAACATGCCCATCGAGTTTCGTTCCGATCGGCCTCCGTTAACCTGGTCTAATAGGTGCTCAAACTTCATTGGCCGATGGCGGCCATGTTTTTTGAGATACATCAATATCCTCATAGACCATCATGCCCCCTTGGACCAAGACACTGCATGCCAAATTTCAAGTCGATCGGACTAACGGTTGCATAGTTACAGCTGTTTTCACGTTTTTTCCAAGTTATAGCGCCACCTCGAGGCAAATCGACGCTATATTTTTATCGTGACCAAAGAGCCCAGACACATGTGTACTGAGTTTGGTGCAAATATCTCATTTCGTTCTCGTTATTGCCATTTTAGTAAAGTGGCTCCGCCCACATCGTACATTTTGGTGTCCCTGAATCGACCGTGAATCGAAAATTCAACTTTTTTTCGATAATTATTGATATTCACACTCCAGAGAACATTTCTGCACTGGTTTGGTTCCGATTGGGCAAAAAACCTAGGACTAGTTCGAAAAGTAGGTTTTGGACAAAATTCAAAATGGCGGGAAAACGGGACCTCGCAGCGCGAATCTTTTTTTCTATGCTTTTCACCGCCTTGATCCAAGGATTCCAAATATGTAATTTTTTAATCTGCGACAAACGGTTTAGGAGTTATGAGCCATTTTGCGCATTTGATCGCTGTAGCGCCACCTATTGGCCAATTTGGGTCATACTTTGTCAACCTCTCCTCGATTTTTGTACTATCATTTGACAAAGTTTCAAGTCTTTAGGCCTTACGGTTTGGGCTGCACGATGCGTTTTACGGCAGAAGAAAGAATAATAATAATAATAATAATAATAATAATAATAATTAAAGCTGCAAGCAGCATTTACCGGGGTTCAAGCATTTAAGACCTTTAAGCAGATATGCATAAAAAGATATTTTAAAGTTTGAAAGATATTTAAGTTTTATTTAGCAAGCATGTCACCACTTAAATCACAGATGAACAGCTATGATATATGCTAAACCAAACACAGAGAAAGAAAAGGCTTAAACAATAATACGCATGTTTACTCATACACACACACACCACTTATTGGTTCACTTTCATTCTGTGTCAAAACAGTATCTGTTTTGTGTTTCAAGTATATTTCCATGTTCACTACATTAATTAAACGCTTACAAACACATTTTGTTGCAAATATGGATTTTTGAAATCAATAATGAGGTAAGAAAATGCTTATTCCAGGTTTTCCCTTTAAAAATCATCATTTTCAGGTCTCAATGTAATTGTAATGTTGTATTATTGCAAAAAAACATATGTCAGATGAACAAATGAAGAGGTAAACCTTGACAAAATGTGATTTGTAATGATATTATAAGGATTTATATAGTTTAAAAGAGATATAACATGACAAAACCTGGAAAAACCTTGAAATCTTGAACTATTAGTGGCCTTCTACTGCCATCTGGTGGCAAATGACAATTTCAGGACATACAAAACATATGAACATTGTCATTCAACACATTTTTAACTGTTAAAGTTAGCTATTGTCCCGATCTCCATGAAATTGCTTGTTTAGAGTCATGTCACACGTCCTTGCTTATTTTCAGAAAGATCTGAGCATTCCTTGGAGAGATATATGGCTTTCAGGGACACTTGGTGAAGGCCACATTTTGAAATGACCCTTTTATATCCACTAATGCAAAAGTTCAACTTTTTTTGATTATTATTAAACAACAGAGTCCAGAGAATTGTACTGCATTGGTTTTATTCAGATTGAGCAAAAAACCTGATTAGTATGCAAAAGTAGGTTTTTAAAATATTCTTGAATGAACGATTTGATTGACATAATAAATGATGGGTAACGAAATGTTTACTGCAAGTCTCCTTAAAGTTTCACATAATGTGGCACAATTGTC